>MCJB01052397.1:34834-58634 GCA_002018475.1 Nicotiana obtusifolia | reverse complement strand
AGGGGGATAATCAGGGTATGTTTGCAATTTATGAACCACCATGTCAACACTGAGTCCTGGCATGTCATCGTACGACCAAGCGAACACATCTTTAAACTCAAACAAGAGTTGGATTAGTGCATCTGGGATTTTTTCATCTGTGTGAATGCTTATCTTGGTTTCCCTGATTTTTTCAGAACTGCCCAAATTAACCGGCTCAGTGTCATTTAAGTTCGGCTTAGGTTTATTCTCAAATTGTTCCAATTCTCGATTTATTTTCTTAAAAGCCTCTTCTTCATTATATTCCGGTTCTTGGTTCATTACTTCACAATTAGACAGCGTATTTGGATCTGGGCATGAAGTCCGCAAGCATGTCATGTTATTTAAAGCCGCATTATTAGAACTGAAAAGAAGAAAGAAAAATAAAAAAAACAAAATCAGAAGAGATGAATGATGAAATATTGATTTCATTTCATTGAATTTTGAAGATAACAGGGTTTACACTTGGAGTTAAAGACAAGAAACTAAAGATTTAAACAAAACAAGACATCCGAGTTACACCCTGGAATAACTCGTGATGCAGAAAAAGTAGCAAGACAAGTCTACCGGGACTCCCGCCTAATTGGGAATGGCGTAGCCTTCCAATTTTGCAGCTTGGCATTGGGTCCCATGTACAGCACCTCAGCGGTGCTTGAGCCTTCCCCTTGCTGAACCATATAGGTTTCATACAGCATTTGTTTCATAGCCCCACAAATTTCTTCAATTACTTCGGCCGTAAAGGCTTCATCTTCCTCTTCATCACTGTACTTAGGCTTGACAAACGTTTTGTACAGATGCGGAATCGGCTGAGTCAAGACCCACCTATCCTTCTTCCTTTTCTTTGCCCATTTTATATCAGCTGGCATGGGTCGGAAGCCTAACCCGAAGAATCCCTCGCTGGCAGTCGAGTTGATGGGTTCAGCTGTTCCTTGCAGTGACCTCCCGAGCCCTTTCCCAGGTTGGTAGCCATGTCTGATCATTTCTTTGGCTACCATGATTGATGCGTTTGACGGGAAGGGTTGAGGACAAGGGTTTCCCTCTTCACACTAGTCTGCGACCACAATTTCAAAAGCTTGATAGATTATATGTTCACTTCCTTCCTTTGCTTCAAGGCATGTGACTGATGGATCGCGATAAATTGATTGTTCATCCTCTCCATGAACCAAAATCTCCTGGTTTTCATATTCAAATTTAACCATCTGGTGGAGAGTAGAAGGCATGGCTCCTGCCGCATGGATCCACGGTCGTCCCAAGAGAAAATTGTAGGAAGTGTCCATATCCAGAACCTGAAAGGTTACTTCGAAGTCGACAGGACCAATAGTCAGGACCAGGTCAATTTCTCCGATGGTATCCCTCTTCAAACCATCGAAAGCACGTACGCACACATCATTAGGTCTTTGGTGCAGATTTCCATGCGTTGTAGGGTTGAGAGTAGGCAAATATCTACCCTAGAACCTCCATCCAACATGACTCTTTTTACATAATACCCTTCACATTTGACTGTCAGGTGAATGGCTTTATTGTGGGCAGCCCCTTCCAGGGGCAAATCATTTTTGCTGAAAGAAATTTGATGGGTTGCAAAGAATCTTTCTGCCATACTCTCCAATTGTTCTACCGTAGTTTCAATAGGCACATATGCTTCATTGAGGGTTTTGATTAAAACCTTTTGATGCTCAGTTGAGCTCATTAACAGAGATAGAAGAGAGACTTGAGCAGGAGACTTTCGAAGTTGATCAATTACTTCATGGTCTGCCATTTTCATCTTCTGGAAGAATGCCTCCGCTTCTTCGGGACTCACCGGTTTCTTGGATGGGAAGCGTTTCATTGTAGCATTGTTTACTTCCCCCAGATTGAGATACCTCTCAGCCGGGTTGTCTTCCTGAATTTCCCCCGAGATCTCTTTGCCTTTGTATGTCACTACCGTCTTGCTGTAGTTCCATGGAACGGAAGTGGCGTCTGTCATGGGCCTTTGTGTCGCGCGACCGATAACCACGGGCTCATTCAGCCTTGGTGGACATACCGGTTCCCGTACCACATGGGTCCCCTTTTGCACATACATTCGAGCCTTTTGCTTGTTTAATTCAAATCTCTTGGGGGACTTAATGGCATTTGTTCTTTCTTGCGCCCTCGGGGGACATAAAGAACAGCATCTTTGGAGGGCATTTCCCTGGTTTCAACTTTTACCTTCTCTTCCACCTTCTGCGGAATAGTTTTGCTCTTCTTCTCTGTTCTGTCCTGTTTTGGGACAGTTTTTGGCTTTGTTTCTGTGTCGGCTATGCCAATGATGGCTTTCAAGGCTGGGTCAAATTCCCTGTCTTCACAAATCATTCCAATAACCAGCCCATTGTTGTGAGCCGGTAGTGGATTGTTGGTTACATTGGGAATATCATCGTCCCTTAGCACTATTCTTTTGTTCAATTAAATCTCCCACCGCTCTTTTCAATGTCCAACAATTCTCCGTGTCATGCCCTTCTGCCCCTGAATGATACGCACATCGGGTGCCCCGTTGGTAAGAGGGTGACTCTAGGTTTTGTTTGTTTGGGGGTACAGGCTGTAGCAAACCCATTTGAACCAACTTCGGGAACAAACTCGAATATGACTCGCCAATGGGTGTGAAGTTTGTTTTCGTTGGCGGCTCCCGAGCACGGAAATTATTTTGTGGGGGTCGGGGATTGTAGTAGGCTTGGTACGGAGGTTGATTTCTGGGAGGTGGAGCTCTATTTTGATTAAATTGTTGTTGGGGCCTGCCATATGGCTGGGTATTCATCACTGCATATGGTGGATGAGCATAGGCTATATCCTGGTAAGGGTAGTAGTGTTTTGGGGCCCTTCTAGAGAAGAGAGGTCTGGGTGGACGGGGCTTTCTTGCACTTGAAGCAGCCATTGACGATTCTTCTTTCTTCTTTCGATTGGCTAATCCTCCAGACCCGCCTTGGATGGCTTGGGAGGTAGCTCTGATGGCAGATTGACTCAAAATCCGCCCTGTTTTTAGACCATTCTCGACCATTTCTCCGATTTTTATTGCCTCAGCAAACGGCTTCCCCATCGCTGACATCATATTTTGATAATAATTAGCTTCTTATGCCTGAAGGAAGACTGTGACCATTTCAACTTCGTCCATGGGAAGTTTCACCCTCGACGCCTGCTCACGCCATTTGACGGCGTACTCCCTGAAGCTTTCGGAGGCTTTCTTCTTTAAGTTTGCTGAGGAATTTCTGTCCGGAGCAATGTCAATATTGTACTGGAATTGCCGGACAAAATCTCTTGCCAAATCATCCCAAGTATGCCAACGGAATATTTCCTGGTCCATGTACCACTCGGAAGCAATACCGACCAAACTCTACCCAAAATAAGCCATGAGGAGTTCTTCTTTTCCGCCCGCTCCCCTCAGCTGATTGCAATACTTTTTGAGATGGGCGATGGGATTCCCATGCCCATCATATTTCTCAAACTTTGGGGTTTTAAAACCCAACGGTACATGCACATGAGGAAACATACACAGATAGGGATATGATACAATTTTCTGTCCACTCAAACCTTGTATGTTCTTGAGACTTTGCTCGAGACTTCTCATCTTTCTAGCAATCTCATCCTGCTCAGGAGTTTTTACATTTGTCTCCTGCCCTGAGGTAAACTCGTACCTAGGCAGCTGAGGATAAACCGTTGCGGCGAATTGAGCTGATTCCATCGGAAAAGGCTGTGTTTGATATGTAAAAGGGGAGGGATTAAAGCTAGGCCTGGGAAATGCAGGTTGTGCCGTGGCTGAGCAAGGCGGTGCATTAAATATGTTTGAGGCTGCACCAGAAATTGACGCCTGGGGGCGATCCTCGGATGGTGTTCCCACAAAATTAGCAGTGATGGTAGGGTATCCCAGTGGGTAGCTTATCGGGATGTTGGAAGTCCCACTGGCCCTGGGAAAGAGCTCAAGAAATTCGGTAATTGCATTTGGTGGTTCCTTTTCGTTTGTCCAGGCGTCCCACATTTTGATCATGCGGAGACGCAATAATCTGTTTTCTTTGGCAGCTGCCGATTCTGGAACCAAGATGCCTGAGATTGGATTTTCCTCTGCAATAGGGACTGTCGGCAAAGTTATCTCAGAAGCCATTTCGACACTTCCTTTTAATCTTGTGAAGTATGGATGCGACGCCAGGTTACCACAAAACCAATCACCTTACTTGTAGAACCTATACTTAACAGCAAACCGGTTAGTTTGGAGCAAATAACACATAGGTAATCGCACGTTGGGGTATGATGCACCTAAGCAGTTAAATGTGTTTCTATATGTTTCATAACGGCTGCACGTTTCATCCCGGCTTTGCCTGCTTCCCTCAAAAGTTCGTTTTCTTTTTCACTTTCTGATTTTCACGCTTTTCTTTCCATCCCGTTCTTGCTCTCTTTTTTTTTTCGTTGATCATTTCATTTTTTTAAAATAACGGGGATCGCGAAATTTCGGAGAAATAAATGTAAAGATAAAGAAATAATTTTTGGGAATTTTCGATTTTCATGAATAAAACTTTTATATTACAGACTCAATTCTTAAAGAAAAACTGCAACAGACTTGAAACAATTCTTGAAATAAAAACTGGAATACAGATTTGATAAATGTAAAATCAGGAATACATTAGTGCTTCAGTTCCTGGGGCCCGTGGGACATCGTTCGGTCTTGCCACGGGCCTGTGTGCAAGATCCCCCTGGAGCCGCTCCAAATCACTCATTATTTGGTGGGCAAATATCATTACCGCGGCAAAGAAGGTAGTTTGAGTCATATCTTTACATGCTTGGCATTTTGCGACAATATAGTCGGCAATGGCTCTAACCTTTTCTCAGACGACACCCTTTTCTTGAAGCAAACGCCCTATTTGTTGATCTCGGGCTTTTAGCACCTGAGTGTCATGACGGCTCTGATTCTGTAGCCGTTGCAGATCATGCTCCATTTGAGCCATCAGATCATAGCAGTGCTCCCTATCAGCTTTAGAGTTCCGGGCCTGCTTGTCTGCTTCATTTTCAAGATTAGTTATCTTTCTCCGCAGATTAGTGATTGTCCCTTCATATTTTCTCTTTATTTGCCGAACAAACTGTGCCCGCCCTTCTGCATTTTTTGCCAATTGTTCTCGGATTTTTGCTTGATTTACCTTAGACTTTTCTAGATTGCCTTGACATTCCAGCACTTTCTTTCTCAAACTGCTGATAAGCTTTCCATCCGCTTGGCTTCTTTCCTGATTTCTGGAAGCTATTTTCATTTGCAAGATTTGAGGTTTGAGGGCTTCATTTTCTTGAGTGAGTTTTTTCTTTTCACCCTCATGTGCAGCAGCTTGCAAACCATTCTCGAAATAAAGGTCCCTAACTTGCTTTTCCAACTTGCTTATGGTAGCCCGGTATTCATTTTCTTTGGCCAACCAATCCTACTGAGCTTGTGACTCTTCGATGAATTCCCGAAGATGGGGTCTTTTTGCTGGCCTTCCAGACTCGACTTCTTTTTTGTACCAAGCAAGATAGCCAGGTGAGACTTCACCTCGGGACATGTCACGTACGCAAGTATTTGCCGGCAGGTATTAGCATTCACTCCAAATCTGACGAACCACCTTTTCAGGGAACTGTCCATCAGCGCTGATCTCAATTGCATGACGGCTAAGGTATTCATCTTTGGGCACCATTTGGCATCTCCCCAATTGTCTCAAAACTCGATGTGGGGCATAGGGCTGGATATTTTTAAGACCCATCAGGAAAAAGTGAGGCCCAGTAGCTGGCATATATATGACTTCATCAACAGGACACCAGCCAAGCGTCCATTCTATCTGCTCCGCAGTAATGGAACAAAAATGGATATCCACTCTGCTAAAACCTTCAACCCTTGCATGAAATTCTGCTATGCAGCTCCTTTCTGTTGATGCGTACCTCATGTATCGAGGACGCTGACATAAATGTTCAATCATCCATATTTGTAACAGAAGGTTGCACCCCTAAAAAAAGTCTCCTCTGTCTTTGCAGGCTGTGAGAGCTCGAAAGATTTTAGATACCATCATGGGCGCGAGGGTGCTTTTGGCTTGAGTGAGCAGAGTGCTGACGACCCCAGCTATCCGTATATCGATATTTCCGTCTTTCCTCAGGAACACTAGGAGACCAGAATACCACCATAAAAGCGAAATACCTGTGCTCTTCCTATTTTGAACGGTTTCCTTTACTGTAGGTCTTGCTTTCTGGATTGTTAAAGCCTCCTACATGCCCGTACCGATGATATATAAATTGCAGAGTAGAAAAGCCGTCTGCCAAATCCGGGTTTTGGACCCCCTGCTTATTTTCAGCATATTTAGGAACTTGTGTGGAGTGACGGCTCTTGGAGCGACCAAATACCCATGCCTCAACGGAGTTTTATTTTTCCCCGTATACCCGGCTATTTCTTCCAAGGTGGGTGTAAGTTCAAAGTCTGAGAAATGAAACACATTGTGGGCTGGGTCCCAAAATGTAAGCAAGGCCTTTATGATATCTTCTCTGGGCCTGATCGTTAGCAAGTAGGGGAGACCCCCCAAATATAATTTAACCGTATTTTGTCCTGATTCGCCTAGATCTTTCCACCACATGTGCAGCTCCAAAGGAATCTTAGTAAATATCTCCATTGGTAATTTGTGCTCGTTCTGCACATTTAAATTAAGGTGATTGAAAAAACCAGCGAATTTTCAAAAAGAGTCGATCTTGCACACATTTAAATAAACGGCTACTTTTGCAAATACGGCCCTTCAACACTTCAAAAAGGAAGATTTTAGGGTTGTGCTTGCTAGGTAGCCAAAAATTGAAATAGATGGTCGTTTTTGCAAAAACAGCTTTCCGGCGTCCTTTTGGAGATATATGGGCTATTTATGCAAGGACGACACTACCTAAACTTTTATTTTCATTTTCAAAATTTCCTAAAAATACTTAAAAGAAGAAAGGGTGTTTCTGGATTTTCTCTTTCTTTCTTTCTTTTTTTTTTTTTAAAGAAAGACTACTTTGGAATTTTTTTTTTTAAAGAAAATATTTTGATTGAATTTTGTTTTATCTTTTTAAGGAAGAAAGAAAAAATTTCATTGCCTCGAATTCCTAAGATTTTATTTATAAAAGCAAGAAAAGAATCTTTAGTAAAAAAAAATATTTTTTGATGTACAAAAGAAAGAAAGTATTTCGGATTTTTCGTTTATTTAGAAAGATATTTTTGAAGCCTTCAAAAGTAAGAAAGAAAATATTTAGACTTTTCCCTTTTTATTTCTTTCATTTTTTTTATTTCAAAAAGACAAAATATGTTGAACTTCAATTTTTCAAAATTCTTTTTCGATTTTATTTTTTTATTTTTCGATTTTGTTTTCCCCTTTTTTCATTTTTTTTTATTTTGAAATCAAAATTTTTTTTAGTTTCTATATTTTCCTCCTTTTTTTTCAAAATTTCGACAGAGTTTCGACTTATTTTGGACACCAGGTTTTTTTTTTGAAAACGTGTAATCGACTCTCAATTTTCTCATACCTCAACTTCATTTTTTTTTTCAATTTTATTCTAACAGCGGTCTACACGCAAACCGAGGTAAATAAATGCACAAGTAGCACGTAAATTATGCATCAAGATGGTCTTTGATTTTGGGGCACCTGTCCTAGACGGACCCAACACCTGTGTTGAGTCCCCAAAGTCAAATGCATATGATGCAAATAAACGTTCCTACTAGGGATCCGACATGAGGTTATGTTTTTCTAAGCTGAGGACCTGGGTATTTGTTTTAGACTTGTGTACCCGAGCAGACAACTCGAGCCGAGGAGGGGGCTACGTACAGGGCACCAAAAGGCCACCCGGCTTTGTAACTTGTCCGGCCTCTTTCTTATTTAAGGTTTGATACTAACAGAATAGGGAGTCACGGCCAGCGTGCACATCCCCGAAGATGAGAAGAGAAGGGTTCGTAGCAATTTTATATGCATTTCAAATAATATCAAATCGGTAAAAAGCGGCATTTAGCACATTAGACTCAACATGTAATAAAATCAAATAATAATAAAGCCAAACATAACAGTTATTCTAAGCTAGAATTTTTTAACCCTGAACCAGAGATTCTGAGTTCGTCCCCAGCAGAGTCGCCAAAGCTGTCACACCTCCTTTTCGTACAACCCCGAAGAGTATATAAGGAGCTTTTTCAATTAAACTGACATTATTCGAAATTGGATTATTTATTTAATTTTCAGAGTCGCCACTTGGAATATTTAATTGGTGTCCCAAGTCACCGTTTCATTTTTATCCCAAATCGAGGAAAATTTCGACTTTCCTTGTGAAGTCTGCGAACCAAAAATTCTGAGTAAGGAATTCTGTTAACCCGAGGGAAGGTGTTAGGCACCCTCGGATTCCATGGTTCTCGCACGGTCGCTCAACTATTATAATCGGCTTATTATCTGATTTTAATACATGTTTCTAGCCTATGGTATATTTTACCTTTAACCGCCTTTTATGATTGTTAGAGAATTGCAACGTTAGTTAAAATAAGTCATGAACCACGTCACATAGATGCACCCGTAATCCGTAACACATCTTAATTTAACATTGAGTTTTGGATTTGGGTCACATAAATGCGCACCCGAGTTTAGGAAATTGAGTTATTAAAATAACGCGCCTAAAGTAACTACGCGTTTTTAACTTTTCGAGGGCCATAAAATTCACTGAATAGCACACCCCGATTTTCTAAGGATTTTAGTATTGATTAACGAGGGCCATGCATTTTGAAATTTTATTTGGCACAGCTCACCTCAAATTATTTGAAAACTTTCTTATTTTGAATTTATTAAAATCGAGTCACCTAAAAGGCATCCTCGAAATTGGCATTGTTACTATGTCACGGGAACCGTACCCATAGTCGCAATGTTTATTAATCGTACCTAAAAGCAAGCTACGAAAGTTTAAGGCGTTTAAGACTTAATTATTTTATTAAATATTATATTTAACTATTAAGAGGGCTACAGATGATCATTGATAATTACATGGCTCACCTCTATTAATTAAAAGAAATATTTATGGTCTTGCACATTGGGCCAGCCCACTCATCATTAAGTTATCCTAGCCTAAATGCTATCAACTAATTAATTAATTTTTTAAAAAAAAAAAATCACATGGCCCAACTAACAAAATTAGCACTATGTTGCAACATTAAGAGGCTATAAATTAAACTCTTAAGCATAATACATAACCAGATTCACACTCGTCAATTTAAGTACACAAACTGATAGTTACAAACTCAAAACCAATCATGACATCTAGCCAAGACTCGACTGGATTGGGCTGACCCAAATTTCACATGGAATTTTTAAAGAGTTGGGCCTGGATGCCACTAAAACAGGTCATCATAAAGGCCGGCCCAATACCAGCCTTAAACAAAGCTTATTCTCATAAATGGGCTGCAATTGCAGCACAAACATCCAAGGAAAAGGGGGAATTCAGCAAATGCTCTCAACAGATAACATAAGTAGGAATAAATTAATTACAAAATTTCAATTAATCTGAAAAAAAAAAATTAAAAGACAGTTATCAACCTACTAATTAATTACAAAAAATCGAGGAACTAACTTATTATAACACTTCTATTCAATCTTTAAACTTGTAACATAGCCGCCAAATTCCAGAATATCTATTCCCTTTTCAGATTCAGCTTTAACTAATCAGAACAGGAACAGATGAAATGAACATTGATTCCTAACTATGATTAAAACTCGAGAATGTTAAATCCCATTCTATTTTGGTCAAATAAACACTGTGTTTCAGCATATCATGTATCCTATATCATAGCAGGAACACCCTTAGCATGTTTCAGTAGTATGAATGACCACCAGTAGCTACTGAGTCGTTTTATAAGCTGTTTCAGTTAAAGTTTCAGTTAACTAAAGAACAACCAGTAGGAAAGCTGAAACTGATAGGGAAGCAGAGGCAAAATAAAAACAAGCAGAGTCATAAAGGAAACCAAATATATAGTACAGCAGTAAGTTAGTTACAAGACTAGCAAAGAACTCCAAACAATCACTAATACATGATTCATTAATACTGATCAGTCCAAGTGTACAACATTCATGATTTCAGAAACTGATAGGAAGACAAATGCAAACAAATTGAACCATTAAACATGTTAACTATATAGAGCATACGCAGTAAACAATTTGATTTCACTCATGATTTTAATTTAAAATTACAGGGGCATTTGAACATACCTATATAGCAGTAAACAAATCCCAAAAGAGCCAAGCAAATTTGACAGAGAAACAGCAGCAAGCAAACAGTAATCCACAGCTTGATGCACTTTGAAATCCAGAAAATAAGAGAGGACTTAGCCATCACTCAAAGTCTACTCTTTTTTTTTTTTAGAACTTTTGTTTCTTTTTCTTTCAAACAGGAATTGTGAGTGCAATGAAAAGCATAATGTAGGCGAGTTTTTTGAGTGATAATGTATATCTGTGAGTAAAAAAAATAAATTCCCCTAATACTCTTCTCTATCCCTGTATATATGCAAAAAAGAATCAGAGAATATCTTCTAAAATCCGTTTATTATGCAAAATCTGAGAATATCTCCNCCCCCCCCCAAATCTGTTTTTTGTGCATGTGATTAAAAGGGCATCTTTTCTAACAGATTTCTGGACAGTTGTCCTCTTTTCAGTTGTAAACTTCTGAACTTGTTCATTTTAACCTAGATTTTTTCACTTTTATTTATTTATTTTACATTTGAGGACCTCCTAGAAACTTCTGAATCTGTTAGTTTGTTACTAACAAATTCTTTCTTATATGTTACACAAATTAACCCCTCAAAATACTGATTTTACTTTGTTAAACCATTACGGGTCGAGTCGATCCGACTCCAAACAAAACCCAGCCCAATTCCGACCCTGTCCCTTTTTGGGCTTTGATTTTTAGGAGCCCAGATTTTAGAAATGCCCACATTCGTCCATGGCCTTTTCACAGAGTCTTAATGACTCGGCCCGTTTTAATCCAACAATAGTGAAACAACAACGAAACAGAAAACGGATTGATTTTGACCAAAACTAAAACTAGAAAACTAAAGAAGGAGTAGAAGATGAGAAACACTAACAAAAATTATTAAACATGAAACAAAATGAAAAAGAAGGAAACAGAGAATACCTCGGACCAAAGCATCTTCAAGGTTTTGATTTTTTAGCCAAGATCGACCTTAACCGTGTGTTCTTGTTAAGAACACACAGTTAAAGTCCATTTTGACTTTAAATCGGCTCAAAAGGCTTCGATTTTGAGGTTTTGAACTTTAGGGTTTCATTTTTCGATTTGGAATCGAAGGGATTTCAAGGGGTTTTGGTTGAAACGGGGTAGGGATTTGGGATGAGGGGATAACGATGGTCATCGTGTGTGATTTGGGGTGGATTTGGGAGTGATTTGGGTGGTAGACCACCGGACTTTCAGTGGATTTAAGGGCGGCTAAGGTTAGGGTTTTCAGAGGGGGTATTTGGGACGATGAGGAAATGGGGTNGGGGGCGGTTCAGACCGTTATATAGGGGAAAGGGATCAGTTCCGAGTCGTTGGATCCTTTGAGATCAACGGCTCAGATTGAACACTTACTTAAACGGTATCGTTTGGTTTTGGGGGAATTCGGACCGGGTTTGGGAAATTACCCTTGGGCTGGTCTGGTCAAAATTTATTTTGGGCTCGTTTAATTCCCATTGGCAGCCCAATCTGATGTCCTTTGTTTTGTTTTGTTTTTAATTTTTTTTCTTTTTTTTTCTTTTATTCTTTTTTAAAAAACTAAGAATCCTAATAACTAAAACCCTAAATTATCTAAATGTGAATTTAAACTACTTAATTAATTATAAAAATTATAAGAACACCTAATTCTAAGAGTTAAAGATTAAAGATTAAGAAAAGTGTAAAATGAACTATTTTATTGATTTTCTAATTTTATTAAACAAATAATTAATAATTTAATCCAAAAATATAAAAACAAATCCTAAATGCAATGCATGGTACTTTTTGGGTATTTTCATGATTTAATTAGTTGAAGATTAAACAAGTAAGAAAAATACAAGTAATTTAAATCTAATAAATTCCTTAAAAATAGCGAATAATAATTAAAATCTATATATTTTTTTATTTTATAGGATTATTTTTTGTACGGCAAAAATCACGTGCTCACAATTTATATGATGTTGTTGTCACTTAATATATCATTTATCACGTGAAGTTTTTTTATTTCATTAGCAAGTGGTAGAATAAAATAAAATAACTTTCTATTTTTACTAAATAAATATCGAGAAAATAAAACAATAGCAAATTTAAACCAAACAGTGTATGACGATGACAATTAAGGAATCAACTTCTTGTAAAATTCATAGAGCCAAGTTTTGTTAAAAGCAATTAAGGCGGCAAAAATATTTTGACATTTCCTTATCGCTCTAAAAAGATTTCACCTTAATTTTACAACCAATTAAGCGAGAAGAAAAATAAGGAAAGACGAGAGGAGAAAAAAAAAGTGTAACTGAATCCCTAATTTAAGGCACTAATAGTGGATTGTATAAAATTTGTAAGTAATTCTTGTTTATGACGGGTAATAATAATATATAAAACTATGACATTTTTGATACATAAATTTCAAATATTGTATAGGAAGGAAAAAATCCCTAAATAATAAGCTGTGACCTAACTCACCCAACTCAAAATGATTTCTCATTTATTTTGATTGTTATATTATTATAATTATTGATTTACCAGATTCAATTAATAGGATAATTTTATTTGTCGTTGTTATATCAAACAAACTAAATTCAATTTTTTTGTTTTTGATGTGTTTTCTATAAACCAAAGCTTTTAGCTTAGACTAACTATGGCTGTGCCCAAAGATAGTTGCCAATGAATATACACCCAATCCAACCCGCAATCTAGGTGATTGAGCGGGTCATATTTTCATAACCTAAATTTTGTCGCATCAAGTCGTTTAATTGACGTCCACGAGAAATAAATCCAATATCACATATAAATGCCGTTTATAACATAATTCTATATCAATAACGTAATTCCTACGTAACTAATATAACATTTACAAATTTTGCATGACTAATGCCTAATTTTATATTAACTCTTGATTACTAAAATTCATAATTTCAACATGATTTTATATTTTCTTTTGATGTACAAGATAAAAAATAAAATAAAAATATGATATAATATAATATTCGTAATACTTGAATAAGAAACACCGAAAAATAAAAATAATGGTAAAGTAGACAATTAATGTGTACAATCCACGTATTATTATTATTATTACTACTACTACTATTATTATTATTATTATTTATTACGTGTAATTCATATATTTTGATTTTATACATAACTAATATGTGAATTAAACAATCATAAATATTCCTATATATGGAATACAAAAACGAGAATCTCTCTGTTTTTGTTAATCTTGACAAGGAAGAGAAAAATGAAAAAGTTTATATACGTCAATTACTTGGACATATCGCTACTGCTACAATCGCTAACCTGTTGCGTGTTTGGACATGCACCGTACGTTGGAGGGGAGCTGGTTTTTAATTGCCACTACTTCAATAAAATACTTCAAACTGATAAAATGATTAAATATGATAATATTTGACAAACTGTATTGTAGTGCTCCCAAAAACCTGTCTTCTTGTTTCCTTTCACAATACCTATATAAACACACCAGCAGAAACAAAAAACGAAGAAAAACAAACGGAATTAATCTCCATTTCCCTCTTTCTATGGACTCTAAATTATGATTCTTGGTTGTTCCTATATTCTATTTATTTCCATCAATCATCCCTCTTTTTGGATGAATTTCTGTAATTATAATACGTAGTTTTTTTTAGACATAGTTTTTTTATTTGCTGAAGAAAAAAGATTTAACAATTGCACAAGATTTATACTCGTAATGCAGCATTTGGAGTTGAAGCATATTTGATCATTTTGGAGGGACCATGTTTTGTTAAAAATATATTTCAAATTTTTGTTCAAATAAAATATTCCTACACTCACAAACCTTTCAAAAATCTTTCCAAAAAGGAGAAAGAAATCTTTTTTCTCCAAAATATATTATTTTCTTAGATCTTTTAAAAAAAAATCCATGCCAGATGACCAGTATTTTGTTCGAAAATTTCTAAAAATAATAAGCGCAGCACTCTTGAAATTTCGTCGTGCCTTTTTTTTTTTGGGGGGGTCTTTTTCAAACTACCTTTATACCACAGCAGCAGACTAAAAAATGCAACGAAAACCAAAAAGTAAAGGTTCTTCAATATTGCATTAGTAGGCAGCATTCAATTTTTCGTTCTTTATGTTTCTGAAGAACTAGGTAGCATTTAATTATTACTCAATGATTCCATCAAGTCTGTGTTACAGACAATTGATGCTAAGGTTTCATTCGAAATATATTTATTTTGGACAATAATTTTTACCATGTTTATATTTATAATAGTATTCATAAAGTACATAGCCTAACAAATTCCCAATGCAGTTTACTGATAGTTCTACGAAAAATGATGAGCATTACAAAGAAAAGAACAAACAACAGAATCCGGGCAGTAGTGCTAAACAAGTGTTGGCTAGCAACAGTAAAATAGATTTTTTAACAATTATAACACTATTTGATGTCAACTAATCTACATTATATTTATATTATATCAACAACATATCTACATATAACCTGAATTACCAACAAATAATCTACATTATATTTTCAATTGTTCTCTAAGATACAGGGCACATGTCTGACATTCAAAATTAGGAGAATGTTCCTGTGGGTGTTGACTTATCTTCCCAATTTCAAGGGGCACTGAAGAAAGAAACTGCAGGTATGAGTTAGTAAATTTTGTGTACATATTGCACAATACATATTACATCTGAACTACAGAAATTTAAACAAAATAACTACAACTAAACTACAATTTATTTACAGTGTAGTTTCTGTTTATTACAAATGATCTATACTTTTATTAAGTTGAACACATTTTGTAGTTACAGAGAAGGAAATAATGCATGTGGACTCTCCAAAACCAATTAACTACAACTAAACTATAATTTATCTACATTGTAGTTTATGTTTCTTTCAAATGATCTACAATTTTATTACGTTTTACACTTTTTGTAGCTATAGAGAAGGAAACAATGCATGTGGATTCTCCAAAACATGATGCAAAACTTGGCATACAAGGAGAGCATTTAAATGAGGATAAGGAGACTATGGCTTTGTAATCTCCCATCAACAAGTAAATGATATAAAACAAGGACATGATTGCAATGAAGATTCCACTGGTATTATATGTTACAATACAATTGTAAGAAAACATAATAGCTTTCATATAAGTTTCATTTTCCTAAAAGAACTAATGCAACCTACATACAATGTTGTTCTTTCGTTTGAAATATTGTAGGTGAATCAGCCGACTACGTCAATGTAGGTGATTCGGACAATGACTACAGGTCTGGAAAAAAAAGCAGTAACACTTGATGATTTTGAGCTTCCATAGAACTTCTCATAAATTGATAAGTTCCGAGAGGTAAATAAAGATGAAACAACCTTGTGCATCAGGGAAGAACAAGGGTTCCTGAAAAGCATGCCAGATCCCCCTTTCTCCCGTATTTCAGTTCTGGGGGAAGCACTTCTGTTGGACCTCCTGCTAGTTTCAACATCAACCATCCATTTACTGGGTTATTGGAGACGATGTTGATCCTGACTTTTTGGAAGAATTCAATAAGTGGTTATATTTAGGTACCTACATGGTTTCAAAGAGATTAGATTATACAAATTTTTTCATATTATAGAGTGCTTACAATTTATGGATTTCAAACTGAAACTACATAATAGTTGTACTTCCTATGTCTCTAAACAGGAGGAATGCACCTTATACTTTAAAAGATAACCAGCTCAACCCGTGATTTAGTCTTGGAGTGGAAAAGTTGATAAAAAAGACTGGTTTATACTTTGGCACATTCCAGGCAAGTACTCAACAACACGATACACACATACCTTGGCAAAATTTAATGATTAGCTGTAGTATTATGTTATTTAAAAAATATGTAGATTTTTCATTTGAAAATTGTAGTTAAATTGTATGAAACATTGGGAAACAATCAAATCTATTTATTTTTTTGCAGCACATTGATGTTATTTTATACTAGTTGAGGAAGAGAAGAAAGTATGGTCCTCCAACCAAAACACGGCTTACAACTACTGATTGTATGTTCAAGACTGTTGTCAAACCCCAGGACGTCGTCGCAGAATACATATTGGGAAACCGATTACTTTCAAATGCTGCATGGGACAAAGTAAATTTTGTGATTATGCCAATAAACACTGTGGAAAATCTTCATTGGTTGTTGGCTGTGTTTGACATCATTGATAGGATTCTATATGTTTATGATTCTTTGGTCTCTTTACGAAATCACAAACTTGTTGAATCTGTTGTCAACAAGTTTGCTATTATGATCCCCCTCTACTTGTCGATCACCGGATTCTATGGGCAAGCATCTAGACATCAACTACAAGAACACAAAGGCATACATTGAAAAAGGTGTTATTGACCCTCTTGACATTCAGTGGTTGGTCGGTGAGATACCCCAACAAAAAGAAGGATCACTGTATGTGCTGCTTTTCTTCTATCTATTTAATTAATTGTATTTTACATTGAATGCTAAAACTTTTTCCCTATTATTTTTTGCAGTGACTGCGGTGTATATGTGGCGGCATTTGCAGAATATGCCAGCATTGGAGAGCTATCAATTTCAAAGGAAGACCTTTCTGATATTGATTAACACCGTGGACACTATGGAGCGCTCCTTTGGGATTATGCTAGGAAAAAGGAAGAGCTTAGTGCAATTAGTGAAAGTGAGGTGACTGGAAGATTAGCAAGATGAAAAGGGGCACTAGCTGTGAACGAGAGAATACAAATCCGGAAAGGGAAGAATTAGTTTTTCTTTTTAGTAGAAAATTATAGTTAAAGTGTTTAGATGTAGCTGGATTGTAGTAAAGTTATAGACAAATTATTTATTAGAAAGGAGTCGGCTGCAATTTATTTGTAGTAGATTTTTGCTACAGTTGTTTTGCTTTTTGTGTTGTTATTTTGTCCAGAATTCTAATACATAGATATACAACATCCGTGGGGGTTTTTTTTTGGTTGAAAGTTGTTAGTACTTGATCTCGATTTGGTACTATATAATTTGTTCACAGCATAACAACAATTATTTCTACAACTAATATAAAAAAATACATAACTTATACAATTTAGTTGTGTTGTTATGAAAAGCTGAAAGTAATAAATAAACCTAGTATTTGAACAAATAATTACAAACCAATTGCATTAAGAGTTGAAATCTGTTTAGCAAGCATTCATTATATAAGACAATATTTATTCAAATTAGCAACATATTTACACCAAAGCTATAATTCTCCAGAAGAGAACAAATACAACTTCATGTATTAACGGACAGATTATCATCAACAGTACTAAGTAAAAAAATAACTTAAACTGTATCAATTTTTATTTCCTTTTAGGAGCATTCCCACAAGATCTTTTATTATGCCCTTCTACTCCGCATTTGCCACATGAAACCTTGTACTTTTTTGCATTTACTTCATCATATGGTTTGTATCTTTGTTTTTGAGGTCTCCCTGGCTGCCTTTTCCCGGTAGGTGGCTTTACAACTTTTTCAGCTATATGTTGTGGCACATTCCATTTGCTTTCGTCAGGCAGCGGGTCTACTGGTATTTCATAAGTCTGCAAAAGGCTCTCCCTCGTATAATAAGGAGAATAATAGTTTTCATAAGACTCGTTCCTGTGCCTCAAAGCCGCCAAAGCATGTGCACAAGGAAGTTCATCAAGCTGGAATTGTCCACAACTACATCTCTTGTTTTGAAGGCAAACAACGAAGCGCTTCACACCATCTATCACAGAATGGATGTAATCTGTTGAAGCCCTCACCTATAATTTCATTACAAACACACAACAAGTTGTAAGCAACAAATACAAAATAAAATAACTATATAATAACTTTTCTACAATTAACTGTATATATTTAGTTTGACGGAATCAGTGATCTGATGTTATTGGCTATAGCTTACTCTCATCTTCTATGATAATGTCATGCTGTCCTCCAATTCTTTGTTGTATTTTTTCCCAAGGTATGTGAATGTACCCTTTGCAATTCAATAACTTTTCATTAGTCCAACGTCCAAGAAGAGTCCTCATGTACTCTAATAGTTCTGCTACCGGCAACTCTCTTGCATTTTTGGTTACCGCATTTAATGACTTTGCAATGTTTGATGTCATCGTCCATGTTCTGTTCACCGTAGCATGTATCCGAGACCATCTGTGATAGCTAATATCGTATAGGTATGCTTTAATACGTCTGTCGATCTCTTCAATCTTTGACATTCTTTCATTAAATTCATCAAGCGTGTATGATCGTGCCGTGTCAAAATATAATTTGCTTAACTTTAGATGACCCTTCTTGAACTTTGACCTTACATTTGTCCAAATATGCTACATTCAAGCATAATGTGGCATGCTGGTATAAACAGTAGATGTTGCTTTCAAGATACTCTCATTCTGATCCGAAACAACACACATATTTGGTTTTTCTCCATATGCATGTTTGAATTGCTCAAAAAACCACCTCCATGATGCGTTATCTTCTGAATCAACAACGGCGTATGCTAGTGGTAATATGCTACCTATCACACAGGTGGCAAAAAGAAATTTAATGTCTGTAATAAAACTTAAGAATATAAAAAAAAAATCTCAAAAATAACTTTATAACAATATTTTTACAATTTATCTACATTACATGGTGCATCCATTATGCTAGCTGTTAGCATGATTCCCCTATATGCCGACTTCAAGAAGGTGCCATCAACTACTACAACTGGACTACAATGCTCCCAACCCTTGATGGACGTACTAAGTGCAACAAATGCATACAAGAAACAGTCATCTTCACTTTTCTACAATTTCACTACAGACCCCGGATAAGTTTTCTCCGGAATATACAAATAACTCGGCAATCGGCTGTAGGAATCAGCAGGATGACCTCTCAAAAATTCCAAAGCCTTTTCCTTTGCTCTCTAAGCTTGCATGTATGTTAAGTTCACACCATGATCCGACAACATGTTAGTTTGTATGTCTTTTGATGTGTATATTGTCTTAAGATCTGTATATTTTGGTATCACCATGCTGCGAACTACTATGGCAGTTGGTTCGCGTTGTATGTATGTGTTGTCAATCAAAGAGCATGTGTGCAAGCTATTCAATTTTTGAACCTTGAACAATGCTGATTCATTTATGCTGGTGGACTTGAAGTGCCACGTACAATAGTCACCAACACATACGAGGCAGTAGCTACAAAATAAAAAAATTCAAAAATATTATAGAAATTGTAGCTGCAAAATATGAGGTTGTTTATGCACAAAAACTTATCTTAAACAATTTATATACAATTTATATACAAAAAATTACAACTTATACACAATATGAGTTTGACAAATAAAATGTTCAAACCTTCTTGCACTAAACCTTTTCACCATAAATTGAAACTTATTCATGACAAAGTAGTGTTTCGTTGCACTGACAATTGTTTACTTGTCTTGGTAAACTTGGCCAACTTCAATTATATTTGGCGTATGTTCTGTTATGATGATACTTTCATATTCCACAATTGACGGAGATGTTGGCCTATCAATCAACTTCCCTGTTTCTAATACTTCTCCAATTGTGTTACAATTGCTTGACAATTGTACCACGTTAGACACACTATAATCAGATGAACCAGCACTCAATTAAAAGTATCTACAATTCAGACCTCTGTATAATTTTTGTGTTCAGTATTTGACATAATACTTGAAGAGACATAACAGTTGAACTACATTTGTTATGTAGTATTATTGTAGATAAGTTGTAGTAAAATTGTAGAACACGTGAAATTGACAAAACATCATCACTGAAAAAACAGAGCAAACCTGCGATTGTGCTCGAATTAGAGATACTGCATTCCAAATCGAAATCATGCACTGTTATACACAGCGATACATTTCTAAGTTTTTATTTTCCTTTTTCGTCTCCATATATACTCGAACTCCCATATCGTTCCGATTTTCCATTGGAGGACAACGTTTGTTGACAGTGTATTTGATTTCGATAATTTTTGCGGAGGTAACGATCATTAGATGCTCTGCAATTGCAGAATTCAATTGACTATAATTTGAATCTTTATTGACTACAGTTCCATCAACATTAAAATCTTTGTATCTCCCAACGCTATCCTAGTGACCATTTAGCTGAAGCATAATTGATGATTTTAACATTACGCCGCGAAATTCAATACAATTGTAGCTAATTGCTTGCAATTTCTTTTCAAAACCTTCGTCTATGGAAAACCAGAGGAAACAGATAAAACCAGAAAATAGAACTTGATTATGGTGCGATGATAATCAGAGAAAATCGGCGTAATAGCAGGATTCTACAAATACATTGGCTTGATTAAGGTGCGATGATTGCGTCAGTAAAATCTCTGAAGAAATATACGCGATCCCAAAATCACGCGTCTAAATAAGGAAGACTATCACAGAAAGGATTCTAGTTTAAACAAATGTATATATTTCGTAGATAAAAATTATTTAGGTCGGGTAAATAACTAAACGCGGATATTTTTAGTAATAAAGTTTCAAATAGTGTATAGGAACGAAAAAAATCCCTAAAAGAAAATCATATTCACTTTGACTTATTTTGGAATACACAGATTTACAAACCCAAGCCCATGAGCCCAACAAAGATACAAGAGGAAATCTAAGCCCAAATTAACTGGGATGAAAACCACCACTGTAGCCCAAGCCTAAGCCCGAGCAAGAATCAGGCAGGAGGATGAAAACCTCCATCGACAACCAAATTATGGCCGGTGACAAACTGTGAGTCGTCCGAAGCCAAAAACAAAACAGCATCAGCTACATTAGAAGCTTTTATAGCCGCCCCAGTTTTCAAGCAACTAAAGGAATCAAACAGTTTCTCTATCTCCTCCACACTCATCTTCATTGATTTCTCAAGCAAAGGTGTTGCCACTGCCGCAGGAGAAACACAGTTTACGCGTATACCGTACTTACCCAGTCCTTTACTTGCGGATTTCACCAATCCTAGTATTGCGTGCTTCGACATTGCGTAATCTATTTGCTTGGTTACTCCCATCGTCGCCGTCACGCTCCCCGTGCATATTATCTTCCCTTTCACGCCACCTTCCACCATGGCCTGCGCCGCGTGCTTCACACACGCCACCGATCCCCGAACGTTGATCGCGAATAGATTGTCTAATGCATCCAGGTTAAAACCTAGGATATCTTGTTCGTGGTCGTTGGTGCTTGCAATTCCAGCATTGCTGAACATGATATCGACCCGGCCGTGAATCTCCTCCGTTGATTGTACCAAGGATTGGACCTGTTGCTCGTCTGTGACGTCGCATTTGATGAAAATGCAGTGACCGGAGCCGATGGATTCCGCTACTGACCGACCCTTTTCTTCTTGGATGTCAGCAATTACCACTTTTGCGCCGTGTTCAGCAAAGAGACGTGCGGTGGCTTCGCCGATACCACTTGCTCCTCCTGTGATGATGGCAATTTTGCTGTCCAATTTTTTAGTCAATGGTGGAATAGGGTTATCCATTTTTCTTCCACTTTTGGACTCAATTTGAAGGTAATACTTTCGTGTTGGTGTATTTATACATAAAATTGGAACTACCATATTCTTGCACGTTGAAACTCTCAACAAATTGTTTGTTGGGAAAAGAAAAAATTGACATGTGCACTGTGGCAATAACTGCATAAAAATTAATGATTATGCTTAGGTCAAGGCCAACATCAGAAGTTGAATTTTGCGAGTTATTGAATAAGGAGGACTATCCTCAATTTTGTCTCTTCATATGTTAGAATCAATGAGAAGTAAGATTCCGTTGCTTCTTGCAGCCACTCTGGCCCTGTGGACCAGAGAGGGGACCAAACTCAGAAATATATCATTTTCTTGTGATAAAATTCAGCAAAACCCGCCCATTTAGCCGGAAAAACTTGGATCACATGTATAGTAAGAGTTAACTAATGGAAAATGATTCTAATTTTAAAGATCCCATGTACCAAATAATTACAATAAACATTTGAAACCATGTTTTTAGTTAATAGCCTTTTCTCTTCCTATAATCATCCTTAAGTTTACCAAATGACCGACCAAGAGAACGAACTTGTAGATGCAACAAACACTTCATATGCGAGTTGTCATTTTCATGTGCTTTGTGATTAGATAATTAATGATAATATAAGCAAGCCACAATAATAAAGCTTTAACAATTAAATTATGCAGATTGTTTATAGAGCTGATAGATGGAGAGGATAACTTTGTGATGGTACAATTTAATCATACTTCTCCCAATTACCGTAAAAAAATCAGTGTCAATCACACTAGGAGACACTAGCAAATTTGCATGCAATCAATCACAAGTAAGTTCTTTTTTATGGCTGACGATTTGTCTTAATTGAAGGATTCAGGCTAGGAAAGCTCCATTGATATGGGCAGAGATAATGCAGCGTTAGAGAGCCAGAACAAGGATTGCTTCTTTGTTCTGCCACTATGATGAAGTTCTACGAATATCTCTTTTCAACTAGCTGAAAATGCTTCACGTCTTCCTCGACCCCTTCCCTGCAGCACTCTAGTTAAAGGTACTCATATAAGAACAAAAATGTGACAGAATTCACTCTCATCCTCTGTTGGCAAAGCTGCCCGCACCAGCACAATGGTAGCATTGTTTGATGTTATCCCTGGCTTTACTACATTCAGCTGCGCAAGAGTTGCTTCCTTTAGCTGCCTTGTCACAGAGATTGACCCCAAAAACTGTGTCCCTTGTCAAGATGGACCCGTTGAACATAGTCTAGGGCTACTCCGCACACCTTCACTGCTGAGTGTGATACAAGGTACTCATAAGTCTTGCTACCATGGCCGCAAATTGTTCTAGATTGTATCATATCTCAGGATGTTCGAGAGTCAACTGATTCTGTTTCTTTCTGGCCATGCAGAATGCGAGGTCAGATAAAAAGAGTTAAGTTGGCTCTTGGACTCTTCTTTTCCTCTACCATTATATTATTGAGGCAGAATGTGATTTTAAGAAATTTTCTGTGATTTCTAAGAATAAGTTCACAGTTGAGTTAAGTTTAGTGATAACCGTAGCATAATTTATTTAGCATAGTACATAGTAGGAAATTTGTAAAACTAGAGCAAAATGAACGTAAACAGTCCATATTTCCTACATTTATTTTGCAAAACAACAAACAATTAATTAAACAATGGAATTTGATGCGAGATCATTAGTTAGAATATTATTTTCTTTTCCCCATTCCATTCCTTACAGCCTTTCGTATACTGTACTTCATAAGGCCACAATTGCCTTGCCTGCATCTCGAATTTTATTCGGCTACCATGAGCGCCAGAAGAAATGGTTTTTTGGAAATTGAAAATTCTGGTACGTTGGGCTTCCTGTTTGCCTACTAGGTAACTAGAGGATGTTTAAGCTTGGGGCCTTTCCCTTTAGAGGCCTCCATGTTTTTCGAAAGGGATTTTTACCTTCCTATATATTATTTGAAACCTTATTACCTTTTTTATTCAAGTTTCAATTTAATTACATAGGCATATACAATTTACTAATTATATATATTTTAGAAATTTAATGATAATCAATTAACTCCTAAAATCTATCTAACGTACATATCCCACTCCCCCTACGTTTCTCTCTCCGTACC
>MCJB01052397.1:9711-34801 GCA_002018475.1 Nicotiana obtusifolia | reverse complement strand
CCCGCCCTCCACGATTCTGTAGTCTCTCCCTCCATTAACGCCCCTTCCATTTTTCTTCAAAAATCTTTTGTAATCTCTCAGTCTTTCTTAATTCTCTCTCTAAATCCTACGAAAATAGTAGCAGTTTAAATTTTTCCTTCCCTTACAATGAAGAAGAAAGGAGTTCTGAAGAATAGCCCTAAAAAAGCTAATGCTGGTGATATTCCTACTTTTGATTTGGGTGTTTTCTCACAGTATTCACCCAAAAAAGTAGTGAAATCGGCACATGCAAAACCAGAGACAGTCCAAGCTTTCCCCTCGTGAAGCTATGGCAGAAGCTCAAACAAAACTCAAACATGACAGGGATGCTAGTGAATCTTCGACACCTGCTAAATCAGTAAAGCGGAAGGGCAAAGAAATTGCTCGTGGTGATGATTTCGTCGACGAAGAAGTTATCCCGAAACCTGTAAAAAAAATCAAAGTTTCTCCTACTGTCAAACCTTCAAAAAAGAAGAAGGTTCAAAAATCACCTAAAACTATACCCCAACAGTCATTGGAGAAGGTAAAATTTTAGTAGTTACAATTTTGGGTTTCTTTTTAAGTTACAAAACCTGTTCTCAGTCTCATGACTATACATATTTTTTGTTTTTTTGTATTTGTAGAAATTTTATCTACATTGTGTATATTTGTTGTTGGTTGTCAACTTTTCTACATTTCCCTCGAAATTGTAGATTTCTTGTATATTATTCGAAAATATTTTGTTATGGAATGTATTACATGATTTAGTTGGTTTTATTGGTTATTATTTGCTCTGTTTTGTAGATGTTAGTTTCACTTTCTGTAAACAAATTGTATATATTATGTATAGTTGTTACTTTCTAATTTTTTGCTCTAAACATAATTTTATCAGTGCATTTATAGCTTCAATGTAGTCAGTTGTTATATATGTTTAATAATTTTGTAACTTACTTGTATGCAGTGTATTAACGTCTTTCTGACTGTAGCTAAATTGTTGCAGAATTGTATTTATTTTGTTTTTTTGTCTTCAAACAAGTTTTATTAACTTAGTGTTTCTTTTGGTGCAGAATCGAACATTTATAGCCTATTATTCGAAATCATGTCGTTAGGGGATGTACTACTTGATTTAGTTGGTTTTATTGGTTATTAGTTGCTCTATTTGTAGTTGTTAGCTTAATTTTCTGTTAATAAATTGTATATGTTATTTCTTGTTGTTTCTTTCTAATTCTTGCTCTAAACATAATTTGTAGCTTCAATGTAGTCAGTTATATATGTTTACTAATTTTGTAACTTACTTGTATGCAAGGTATTTATATCTTTCTGATTGTAGCTAAATTGTAGTAGAATTATATTTATTTTATTTTTTTGTCTTCAAACAAGTTTTATTAACTTATTGTTTCATTTGGTGCAGAATCGAATATTTTTTGTACCACATGATGTTGATTATGGCATCATTTGGTTCCAGACAATCCGACCCTGTTGTTCCTGGCCAAATCAATGCGTTATTGTCTGAAAATGGGTTAAAGTTATTTAAGAAGACATGTTTTGGTCATTTTCTTTCCCTGCCCAAAATATGTATCCAAGATCAGGCAATTCATCTTCTCATGAAGTATGAATTGAACGCATTCGGATCTATTTTTTTACAACAGAGATAAAGGGTGAGAAGCTGAACTTTGGGTTGAGGGAGTTTGCCCTCATCATTGGCCTTAGATGTGTCACAGAAGTAACGGACTTTGGTTACACAACTAAGTATGACAGTAAAATAATGAGGATCTATTTTCCGAACAAGAAAAAAGTTGAGAAGTCATACTTGAAACAAATTGTATTCACCCGTAGTTGGGTGAATGATGAGGATGCAGTTAAGCTGTGTATTCTCTATCTGATAAAATTCTTCCTCTGTCCTTCAGAGAAAGATAATAGTTTGATATATCATTTTAAGTTCTACTTGGTGGACTCGGTGCAGTATGCGAATTTCTCATGGGGTATCGAAGCTTATACACAATTGCTTCAGTCCGTTGCACAAGCTCAACCCTTCTGTGCATTTTTATCTCATTCGATGTTTTGCACTCGCTATGCAAATATAGTTATATGAGTGTTGCTCTACAGTCAACATTGATATAGCTACAAGGGTTGGTAATTCCATCCCTCGCGTACTTAAGTGGACAGCTAGTAAGGACAAGATATGGATATCTACATTGAAAGATAGAATGATCAAACCATCATAGATCAAGGTAAATATTTTTCACTTCTGTACAGACAATATAATACAATTTATCTACACATTTTATACATATTATGACTAGGTCCCTCTGTAATTTTCCAATATTTTAAGTGAGGATATATTGGACATTTAAAAAATAATTTAAGTCCAAAATAAAAAGAAAAAATAAAGGAACAAATTAAACTAATAAAACAAAATAAAACAAAAAGAAGAAAACCTAGTTAAACTAAAACAAAAAGGGGAAGAAACCTACTTTAACTAAAAGGAGGTCAAAAATAACAACTAAAAGAAAAGGGATTTTGGGGGAAGGGAATGCAGCACATATGCTGCGATAAAGCTCGGCAGAAGCCATTCAAAGGCAAAAGAAACGAAAAAAAAAAAAAAAAGAGGGAAAAGAGAAAAGAAAACAAAAACAAAAGCAGAGAAAGAAAGAAAAGGAAAAGAACGAGGGAATAACGTTGGGTCTACTTCTTTCTGGCAAAGGGATACAAGAAGCAGGAGAACAAACTAGGTAATTAAATTCTTCTTTCCTTATACAAATAGTTATATCGATTCTGATGTAAGAACAAGCAGAGAATTATTGCTCGGTTCTAAAGGAATAAAAACAAGGAAATTAATCTGATTTGAAGAATTGGACCAGCTATGCTGGTAATTCACGGAGTTAATACATAGATTGATTTTGTTACAAGTAGGGAGTTGAAGAAGTTGAACAAAGTGCTTGAGGTAGCGCTTGGGTATTCCTGCACGAGTACTGTGAGTAGTAATCTTACCGCAATTTGTATTTTCATAACTTGCATGATTTACACATGATTTTTAATATGAATATGTTACCGATTATTTTGAGTTGCATGTGGGACAAGTCTTTTACTCGATATGAAACCGAAATAATTATTTGAGATGAGTACCGTGATTTTAAATATTTTCGCTATCACTAGATCTGTTTTACCGTTACTTGAATCTACTGTTATCGAAAGGAAATTATATGATTTGATAAGAATTGAAATGCCCTACATTGTTTTAAAATAGTTTCTACGAGTATATACGGATTATAGAGACATGTATAAATGGGAGTAGACATTGAAGGATCCCGTAGCTAACGGCGGGTTCGTTAGACCTGGTGCACCTTGTAATTACTGATTACCGTTATGGCCCTCGCTAGTGGGAAGGTAGAACTAGCATACCATTACCGATTTCTCTCGAGTAGGGACTACCGTTATTATATGATTTCTAGTAAAGAAGTCCACAGTTATACCGATTACATGATTCGTTCATTGAAACCTCCCAAAATATGAATACTGATATTATACAGTGGTTACCGAGCTTATTACTGAATTGTTAATTATATTTTACTACAAGAAAAGTGTGATGAGACTGAAAATTATTTATTATTTCTGAAAGGGCATTTTTATGTTATTTTCTCTTTGAGATACTAGCATGTTTTTGACTTGTCCCCAAATAAAAACCGTTGTGGTTAAGTGTTATTACTCACTGAGCTAGCGACTCATTCCCCGCTAATTTTTTTACAGAGACAGCAGTTGACGCAGGCGAGGATCTCGTTAATTAGAGCGCACAGGTTGATATTTCTCGGTAAGCCTCGCACTTGTTCGCGTGGGCAGAGATTTTACTTATTGTTATGGTCTTTGCATTGAACTCTTAGAGTCGCTCCATAGTCATTATTTTTGTGTCATGCGTATTCTTTCGTTACTATAGTCTTAGTTGAGTATCGTTCTCAATTATCAAAGTTGGAGATAAATTAGTATTTCTAGTGGTTAGTTGGTGGTTTAGTTATGGTGGATACTTGTATTGGTTAATTGACAAGTTATCAATTGTTTGGTATAATATTAGGATGTTTGGTTGTTGATTTGAGACAGAAAAGTTTTTGGGATGGTACAAAAACAGGGGAAACTCTGTCCATTTTCTGTAAAATTCTCGATGAGGCTTACTTGGGAGCACTTGCTCCTAAGCGTCGGTCACAATCCTAAATTGGGTCGTGATACCATCACATTTTTTTTTCCACTCAGTTCACCAACATGCTTGAAGCCCCGGAAGAGCTTTCAAGAATGAATTTTCCATACAAAGTTGAATACATCCTTGAAGAAGCAGAAATAAAGGTCGAGCATCCGACAGATGCTCCATCTCCATCTTCATCTAGACATAAGCAGGCAATGAGAATAGATGACAACAAAGATACTGTGAAAAAATTAAAAGAATTAAGAAAAGAAATTGATAAGGTAACCGATAATCCTAGCTGGTTTCTTTAATTTATGTTATGCAAATTATTTCTTGGCAGAATAGCCTAACAGACACTTCTACTTATTTGCATTTGTCATCCCGGTCCTTATACTCAACAAAGTTTTATCCGGACAATTATAATCGTTCAAAATCAGTATTTTAAACCCCTTTGACGTTGCGTGTCTGTCAATCACATGGTGCTAGAGTCCACATCATATAAAATATGCCACATCACCTTTCTTTTTAATTTTACATGAAAAAAAGAAATAATACTTCTATCTTTTTTCTTTTTCTAACTTTTTCTTTATTTTTCTTTCTTATCTACCATCACCTTCTCCATCACTATCATCTTAGCCACCAGAGAACTCCATGAACGCTCTCCCTAAATATCTTATTTGCACCATTTTTCTTCTTCTCCAAAACACATCAGGCTAGCCATAATAGCAACTTAATCCTGTTATTCATTTCTTATTTTCGACAATCTTCATTCATTCACTCATCACTTCCCATCCATCTTCACGATTTCACTAATAATAAAAAATAAAGATTTCTATCAATCAAATTGCACGATTTTGTACTGAAAACAAACATTTATAAAGCAAAAAACAATGGCAAACAAAGAAATAACTAGATCATGCAAAAGAAAATCAGATCTATCAAAGATATTTTGAAAAGAAAAAGAAAAAGAAATAGGGAAGAGGCTGGGAAAAGAACGAGAAGGGAACAAAAAAGAAATGAAGCAAGGGCTGGGGGAAGAAAGAGAAGGGAAGAAAAAGAAAAAGAAATTGAAAGGGGGAAGGGCTGGGAGAAGACGTGGAAGGGGGAGGGGGATTAAAAGAAAAATAAACTGGGGAGGGAGTGGGGTAAAACCGAGAAAGAAATTTATGTTTTTTAAATTTCTTTTTATTATTTTTATTCTAAAGTTTTATAAGCATGCTCCTTGTACGCGTGAAATATACGCATTTTGTACAACTCAGCAATTAAGTTGCCACATATGCATGGTCAATGGTCAGAGGGGTTTAAAATACTGACTTTGAACAACTATAAGTGTTTCGATGAAACTTCCTTGACTACAGGGACCGAGATGACAAACGCGAACAAGTACAAGTATTTACTAGGCTATTCTGCCTTATTCTTTGACTCTTTCTATTTTAATACGTAGTCGGTTCAGACCTTGAAACCTTCAAGAAAGAGGTATAACGAATTCTTGATCTTTAGTCTTCTTTATATATATATATATATATATATATAAAACTAGGTAGCATTCGATTGCTACTCAATGATTCCATCAAGTCTGTGTTACAGGCAATTGATGCTAAGGTTTCATTCGAATTATATTCATTTTGGACAATAATTTTTACCATGTTTATTTTTATAATAGTATTCATAAAGTACATAGCCTAACAAATTCCCAATGCAGTTTACGGGTAGTTCTACGAAAAATGATGAGCATTACAAAGAAAAGAACAAACAACAGAATCCGGGAAGTAGTGCTAAACTAGTGTTGGCCAGCAGTAGTAAAACATATTTTTTAACAATTAGAACACTATTTGATGACAACTAATCTACATTATATTTACATTATATCTAAAATATATCTACATATAGCCTGAATTACTAACAAATAATGTACATTATATTTCCTATTATTCTCTTAGATACAGGGCACATGTCTGGCATTCAAAATGAGGAGAATGTTCCTGTAGGTGTTGACTTATCTTCCCAATTTCAAGGAGCATTGAAGGAAGAAACTACATGTATGAGTTAGTATATTTTATCTACATATTGCACAATACATATTACATCAGAGCTACAGGACAGTATTTAAACAAAATAACTACAACTAAACTACAATCTATCTACAGTGTAGTTTCTGTTTGTTACAAATGATCTACACTTTTATTAAGTTGAACACATTTTGTAGTTACAGAGAAGGAAATAATGTATGTGGACTCTCCAAAATAAATTAACTACAACTAAACTACAATTTATCTACAGTGTAATTTATGTTTATTACAAATGATCTAAAATTTTATTATGTTGTACACATTTGTAGTTACAGAGAAGAAAACAATGCATGTGGACTCTCCAAAACAAGATTCAAAACTTGGCATACAAGGAAAGCATTTAAATGAGGAGAAGGAGACTATGCCTTTGCAATCTCCCATTCAACAAGCAAATGATATACAACAAGGAGACGATTGCAATGAAGATTTTACTGGTATTATATATTACAACATAATTGTAGGAAAAAAATAATAGCTTTCATATAAGTTTCATTTTCCCAAAAGAACTAATGCAACCAACATACAATGTTGTTCTTTTGTTTTAAATATTGTAGGTGAACCAGCCGACTACATCAATGTAGGTGATTTAGACAATGACTCCAGGTTTGAAAAAAGGGCAGTAACACTTGATGATTTTGAGCTTCCAGAGAACTTCTCACAGATTGTTAAGTTCGGAGAGGTAAATGAAGATGAAACAACCCTTGTGCATCAGGGAATAACAAGGGTTCCTGGAAATCACGCTGGATCCCCCTTTCTCCCTTATTTCAGTTCTGGGAGAAACACTTCTGTTGGACCTCCTACAATTTTCAACACCAAGCATCTATTTACTGGGTTATTGGAGACGATGTTGATCCTGACTTGTTGGAAGAATTCAATAAGTGGTTATATTTAGGTACCTACATGATTTCAAAGAGGTTAGATTATACAATTTTTTCATATTATAGAGTGCATACAATTTATAAATTTCAAACTGAAACTATATAATAATTGTACTTGCTATGTCTCTAAATAGGAGGAAGGAGCCTTATAATTTAAAAGATAACCAGCTCAAACCGTGGTTTGATCTTGAAGTGGAGAAACTTGATAAAAAGGATTGGTTCTATACTTGGCACATCCCGGGCAAGTACTTAACAACACGGTACACGCATACCTTGGCAGAATTTAATGATTAGTTGTAGTATTCTGTTATGTTACAAATATGTCATTTTTAAATAAAAAAAATTGTAGTTAAATTGTATGAAGCATTGAGAAATTAAAAAATCTATTTTTTTTTGTGCAGCACATTGATATTATTTTATACTATTTGAGGAAAAGAGAAAAGTATGGTCCTGCAAACAAAACACGCTTTACAACCGCTAACTGTATGTTCAAGACTAAAATTGAACAAATTTATGATAGATACTTTAATACTCTTGCCGATAAGAAGTTTGTTGTTGTTAAACCCCAGGAAGTCGTAGCATAATACATATTGGGGTACCCATTACTTGCAAATGTTGCATGGGACAAAGTTGATTTTGTGATTATGCCCATAAACAATGTGGCAAAATTTCATTGGTTGTTGGCTGTGTTTGACATCACCGATAGGATTCTATATGTTTATGATTCTATGGTCTCTTCACGAAATCACAAACTTGTTGAATCTGTTGTCGACGAGTTTGCTATTATGATCCCCCTCTATTTGTCATGCACCGGCTTCTATGGCAAGCGTCCTGACATCAACTACAAGAACAAAAAGGCACACATTGAAAAAGGTGTTACTGACCCTCATGACATTCAGTGGTTGGTCCGTGAGACATCCCAACAAAAAGAAAGATCATTGTATGTGCTGCTTTCCTTTTGTCTATTTAACTAATTATATTTTACATTGAATGCTAAAACTTTTTCTCTATTATTTTTTTGCAGTGATTGTGGTGTATACGTGGCGGCATTTGCAGAATATGTCAGTATTGGAGAGCTATCGATTTCAAAGAAAGACCTTTCTATTGATCAACATCGTGGACGCTATGGAGCGCTCCTTTGGGATTATGCTAGGAAAAAGCAAGAGCTTGGTGCAATTAGTGAAAGTGAGGTGACTGAAGGATTAGCAAGAAGAAAAGGTGCACCGGCTGTGAACGAGAGAACACAAGTCCGGAAAAAGAAGAATTAGTTGCCATTTTTAATAGAAAAATTATAGTTAAAGTGTTTAGATATAGCTGGATTGTAGTAAAGTTGTAGACAAATTATTTATTAAGAATGAGTCAATTGCAATTTATTTGTAGCAGATTTGTGCTACAGTTGTTTTACCTTTTGTGTTGTTATTTTGTCCAGAATTCTACTATATAGAATAGAAAATATCTATAGCTTTTTCTTTGGTTAAAAGTTGTTAGTACTTGATCTCGATATTGGTACTATATAATTTCTTTACAACATAACTATAATTATTTCTACAACTGCTATTCAAAAATACATAATCTATTCAATTTAGCAGTGTTGTTAGGAAAGGTAGAAAGTAATAAATAAACTCATTATTTGAACAAAACAACTACAAATTAATTGCATTAAGAGTTGAAATTTATTTAGCAACCATTCATTATATGAGACAATGTTTATTCAAATTAGCAACACATTTACACCACAACTATAATTATCCAGAAGAGAACAAATACAACTTTATATGCCTTAAAGGACAGATTATCATCAACAGTACTCAGTAAAAAAAAAATTTTAACTGTATCAATTTTTATTTCCTTTTGAGGAGCATTCCTACAAGATTTTTCGTTATGCCTTTCTACTCCGCAGTTGCCACATGAAACCTTATACTTTTTTGCATTTACTTCATCATATGGTTTGTATCTTTGTTTTTGAGGTCTCCCTGGCTGTCTTTTCCCTGTAGGTGGCTTTACAACTTTTTCAGCTATATGCTGTGGGCACATTCCATTTGCTTTCGTCAAGCAGCGAGTCTACTGGTATTTCATAAGTCTGCAAAAGGCTCTCCCTTGTGTAATAAGGAGAACAATAGTTTTCATAAGACTCGTTCTTGTGCCTCAAAGCCGCCAAAGTATATGCACAAGGAAGTTCATCAAGCTGGAATTGTCCACAACTACATCTCTTGTTTTGAAGGCAAACAACAAAGCGCTTCACACCATCTACCACTGTATGGATGTAATATGTTGAAGCCCTCACTTACAATTTCATTACAAACACACAACAAGTTGTCAGCAACAGATACAAAATAAAATAACTACAATTATACAATAACCTTTTTACAATTAATGGTATATATTTAGTTCGACGGAATCAATGATCTGATATTATTGGCTATAGCTTACTCTCAATCTTCTGCGATAATGTCCTGTTGTCCTCCAACTCTTTGTTGTATTTTTTCCCTAGGTAGGTGAACGTACCCTTTGTATTCAAGGAGTCCTCATGTACTCTAATAGTTCTACTGCGTGTAGCTCTCTTGCATCTTTGGTTACCGTATTTAGTGACTCTACAATGTTTGATGTCATCGTCCACGTTCTGTTTATCGTAGCATGTACCCGAGACCATCTGTGATAGCCAATATCGTATAAGTATACTTTAACACGTGTGTCGATCTCTTCAATCTTTGACATTCTTTCATTAAATTCATCAAGAGTGTATGATCGTGCCGTGGCAAAGTACGATTCGCTTAACTTTAGATGACTCTTCTTGAACTTTGACCTTACATTTGTCCAAATATGACACATGCAAGCATAATGTGGCATGCTGGTATAAACAGTAGATGTTGCCTTCAAGATACTCTCATTCCGGTCCAAAACAACACACATATTTGGTTTTTCATCATATTCATGTTTGAATTGCTCAAAAAACCACCTCTATGATACGTCATTTTTTGAATCAACAATGGTTTATGCTAGCGGTAATATACTATCTATCACACAGGTGGAAAAAAGAAATTCAATTTCTGCAATTAAACTTGAGAATATAAAAAATACAGTCTCAAAAATAATTTTATAACAATATTTTTACAATTAATCTACATTACCTGCTACATCCATTGTCTAACTGTTAGCATGATTCCCCTATATGCCGGCTTCAAGAAGGTGCCATCAACTACTACAACTGGACTACAATGCTCCCAACCATTGATAAACGTACTAAGTGCAACAAATGCATACAAGAAACAGCCATCCTCAGTCTTCAGCAATTTCACTACCGACCCCGGATAAGTTTTCTCCAGAATATACAAATAACTCGGCAAGCGACTGTAGGAATCAGCAAGATGACCTCTCAAAAATTCCAAAGCCTTTTCCTTTGCTCTCCAAGCTTGCATGTATGTTAAGTTCACACCATGATCCGACAATATGTCAGTTTATATGTCTTTTGGTGTGTATATTGTCTTAGGATCTGGTATCACCATGCTGCTAACTACCATGGCAGTAGGTTTGTGTTGTATGTATGTGTAGTCCATTAAAGAGCATGTGTGCAAGCTGTTGAATTTTCGAACCTTGAACAATGCTGATTCATTTATGCTAGTGGACTTGAAGTGCCACGTATAATTGTCACCAACACATACGAGGCAGTAGCTACAGAATAAAAACAATTCAGAAAATATTATGAAAATTGTAGCTGCAAAATACGAGGCTGTTTATGCACAAAAGCTTATCTTAAACAATTTATATACAAAAAAACTACAACTTATACACAATATGAATTTGACAAATAAAATATTCCTACCTTCTTGCATTAGACCTTTTCAGCCTAAATTGAAACTTATTCATGACAGAATAATGCTTCGTTGCACTAACAATTGTTTGCTTGTCTTGGTAAACTTGGCCTACTTCAATTACATTTGGTTTATGTTCTGTTATGATGATACTTTCATATTGCACAATTGCCGGAGATGTTTGCATATCAATCAACTTCACTGCTCCTGAAACTTCTCCAATTGTGTTATAATTGCTTGACAATTGTACTATGTTAGTGTTATGATAATCAGAAGAACCTGCACTTAATTAATAGTATAGAATTCAGACCTCTGTATATTCATGTGTTCAGTATTTGACAGAATGCTGGTAGAGACATAACAGTTGAACTACATTTTTTATGCCGTAAAATTGTAAATAATATGTAAAAAAATTGTAAAACACTTGAAATTGAAAAAACATCAGCACTGGAAAAACAAAGCAAACCTGTAATCACGCACTGTTATACACAGGGGATACATTCTTTATTTTTTGTTTTTCTTTTTCGTCTCCATTACACTCGAACTCCCATATCGCTCCGAATTTCCATGGAGGACAACGTTAATTGATAGTATATTTGATTTCGATGATTTTTGCGGAGGACCATTAGATGCTCTGCAATTGCGGAATTCAATTGACTATAATTTGAATCGTCATTGACTACAATTTCATCAACATCAAATTTTTGTATCTCCCAACGCTATCCCACCGATCATTGAGATGAAGCATAGTCGCTAGTTTTGACATTATGTCGCGAAATTCAATTCAATTGTAGCTAATTATTTACAATTATTTTGTTCAAAATCTTTGTTTATGAAAAAACAGGAAACCAGATAAAACCAAAGAATAGAAGGATGCGATGATAATCTGTGAAAATCTGCATAATCAAAGGATTCTACGAATATGTTGCCTTCATAATTGGTGCGAGGATTACGTCAGTAAAATCTCTAAGCGATCCCAAAAATCCCGCGTCTAAATAAGCAATCCCAAAAATCTCGCGTCTAAAGAAATGTATAGATTTTGTAGCTAAACCGTGTTTAGGTCGGGTAAATTAAAAAACATGGACATTTTTCGTAATAAGATCTCAAATAGTGTATAGGAACGAAAAAAATCCCTTTTCGAAAATATTGAGGGTAAAGATCACTTTTAGCCCGTGATCGAAACTATTTATATCCGATAGCAGTAAAAATGTATAAACTTTATATATATATATATATATATATATACACACATACGCACACACAAAATATAGTATATTATTTTGGCTATTTTGTTTTAGAGTGGCTTTACGGTGTCATTTTCCCAAATATTGACAACATCAGAGAGCTTTTTGGTCCCAATGTGTATCTACCAGAAATCAAAGGAAGTCCTATGTGCCGGGTTGGTTTATTCAGCTCATTATAGTATTATGTTTTAACAAGAACTTCGGTCCATTTCATGAAGCTTTTAAATACCATATTTTCTATTTGCCTTTTAAATTATTTGAAATCAAACTCATTAAATAATTATGCAAGTTCAGCTAGCCTTTATTAGTATTCCAATATCACACCTTATTGGAACTTTTGTTTTGTTAAATCAACAAAGCTAGCTAGCTGAAAATCAAATAGGAGCAATAAGATATGCAGAACAACAAAAAATTAAATGATGGAAATTTGATTTGAAATCATTAGTTAGAAAATTTTGTGGAGTAAGATTTCGTACGCTCGTACTTATTCACGCAACAATTGCTTTACTTGCATTTTAAGTACCAAGTTTTTCCTTTATTTCAATACTTTCCATAACCTGGGCAATCTCGAAAATTTGAGATTCCTTTTTTTACACTAACCCTTACGGTGCTTTTCAAGTTATCATTTTGTTTTCTTAATTTCCGAAATCTAGACAATTTTGAAAACTTTGAGATTCCTGTTTCTACACAAACTAGGCTTTCATCAAAGTCTATAAAAGTGTTACACGGCTGGAATAACTGACCATCTTCTTCTTTTGCGTTCTTTTACAAATTGCTCTCTATATAATCGCCCCAATAGAAATTGAAGATGGTGAATCTACAAACTGCTGTTGAATATAGAGTTATAATAGATGATTCTATCATTCCAAGGATGAAGAACAGCAACAACCCTTCTTCTTCTTCTTCTTCTTCTTCTTCTTCTTCTTCTTCTTCTTCTTCTTCTTCTTCTTCTGAGACGTTTTTCATGATCCAAATTCGGGTTCAAGAATTCCTTAAGTATCTGCCAGAGGAAGGGGATTTCATAATGGAGGCACCAGACAGTCCACTAACTGTCAAATCTTTCTACTTGCGGAGTAACGCTGTGATTCACGACGATGATAGCATTTACGAAATACTATGCTCTATTGGTGTGCTGCTTTATTCAATGGTGCCCATCATCCGAAGCGTCTCTTCTTTTGCTCGGAACCTGATGTCTCAACCTGCCAATTTGGGCCACCCTCTGATTCCTATTGTTCTGGGCATTGCGGTTATTACTTGGGATCCCATAGACGTCGTGAGGGCGCACGAGAGAAAATTTAATGAGATTGAAGAAGAGCCCGCGCCTAAATGCCAAAGAGAAGATGAACGGCGATACAAGATTTGCCTTGCACCGATTTTAGGTATAAGGTACAGGGTTGAAATCCAGTAGCCTGCTAATTCATGACTAGAAAGTTAATTACAAGGAGGAGAGAAAGCTATGTACTTTTTGATTATTTTTTAGTTTCAGCCAATATTTTTATAGACTGTAATTAAGCCAAATAATATGGTTTTTCATTACTTCTATAGCAAATTGGATGTATTACTTGTTATAGTAGTTATTTCAATTCACCTGCAGTTTCCCGTTCATCTTCCAATTTAGGGAAAAGAGTCAAATATACCTCTTTACTTTGGTATATTATTCATATCTATCCTCTGTTATACTATTGGACATATATACCTTTACTGTTAGATAAACTTTTTAAGAAAACCTTCCAACTAACGGAAATCCACCAAATTAAAAAAAATATCTTTTTTTATAAAATCTATTAATACCCGTTAAACCTCTTTTCTTTACTGCACTTCTTCCTCGCATATTATTCATTTCCTTCGTAGTCACTTGTTGAACTCAAGAAGTGAAAGACATAAAAATACCGACAATCATATATTCATTTATATATTGAGTCCCAATTATATTAATATCCTTATTATATGTTTATTTTATTCTACCTTTTTCAGTTTTTTTTTTCTTCTAGCTTCTCTCTTCTTTTTTTCCACCATGTTGAGCTGTAACGAATATTCATCATGATTTCTTTTCACCATGACTTGAATGTTTATAACATCTTATTAGGTTAATAGTTTTGAAGTCTTAGGGCATCTTCCAACGTATTTCTTCCTCCAACGCATTCAAGCACCATGATTTTCTTATTCTGCTTTAAGCATTTGGGCAACAAGTAATTATCTTCAAATCTCGCTTTAAGAACCAAAGTTAGATTCCATACTATAGGATGGGATACTAATAATTCTTAGTAAGAACCGAACTTAAAATGAACAAAAATTAAAAACTAATTAGAGTAGATTCAATTTAATATCAAGCTACAGTCTAAGGAATTCATAAGAATGAAAGAAAGTATACCAATAAGTTGGAAAGCAGCTTAACAACCTAAGTACACTAACTTCATGTATTAACCAAACACAAGTATTATTAAAGTATATATCTGTTGTTACCAATATACAAACCAACTGTCAAGTGTGCATAACATTAGACAAAGGGATGCCATATTATAACCACACACACAAAAAAAATAACCGAAAGTGATAACATGACATCTTAATGCCACCATGAACAACTGATAAGCAAAAATATAAGTTCTTACTAATCCTACTTCCACCATCACTGTCTCTAAATAAATAAAATATGTTTAGAGCTTTAGAAATTTAGCTTACGTATTTTTAAGTGACGGGTTCAACGGGATATGGGTTAATAAATTTTTTTAAAATGATTATTTTATTAATCTGATGGCTTTTCGTTGGGTGGAGGGTACTTTTAAAAAGTTTGGCTAACGATAAGGGTAAATATGACCCGATAGTATAACGAAAAATAATATATTAAAGTAGAGGGATATATTTGGCCCTTTCCCTTCAATTTATTACAGGTACCACCAGATTTTCACTCTCGGAACATTATTAGTTCGATGATTGTGTTAAAAATAACTCAAAGTATGTATGACAACTCTGTCAAAGCTGCCTTACTTAGCCCAAAGGATTATATAGATGAAACTACGAACTTCCAAAGTAGCGCGATTGCTAATTTCTTTTCTGAAACATAAAATTAATGTTCATGCTTAAATGGACAGTTTTAGTTTAATATTAGAGTAAGCAAAACTTTTCGACTAGAAAGGACAAGTTTGGAGGCTAAGAAACTATGTTATTAGTTGGATTTGGTTGCCTCTTGACAATTGCTTTACAATTAGGTTCCTCTTGTCATATTAAAAAGAAAAAAATGCTTAATCCAAGGCATTTTATATGGTCATACCTACCCAAAAAAAAAAAAAAAAGCCCCGCTAGTTTTATGAACTTTTAGGGAAATTTATCTTTAAAACAAGATTTTTTTTTTTTTTTGGTTTATAAAGAGATATATTTATTTTAGTTTTTAGTTACATCGATGGCGCTATGGCAGTGAGCGGATGATACTCTATTTCCTATTGGTACATTCAGAAGGATGCTTGTATCTCACAGTATAACCCGCATTATCTTTGTACATCACAATATCAGCCATTCAGCTTGATTCTAGTTTTTCTAATAAAATCTTATCTCATAAAAAAAAAAAAAAAAAGAGGAAAAAAGGCACAGGTTTTGCAACTTGTTTAGTTAATTATTAATGACAAGATCACATTTCCCATTTCAAATGTTAAAATGGAAGATTCAACAAAACTAGCACAATGGAAGAAATGCAAAGGGCAGTGCGTTTTACGCCCTTCCATAATTCTCCAGACAATGAAGCAGGAGGAGGTTTAGTGGTTACAAATTTCTTTGGAACAATGGTAACTACACCTGCTTGGACGTGCAACTCTGTAGACGCCTGTGCTTCTCAATATATAAATGTCTTTTCTACTGTCTTCCCCTAAGGAAAAAACGTATCCTATAGCAGGCATAATACCCTCTGCAATTAACTCACAATGTATTGGAGAATCTTCCGCGCACCTATATTGGATTTTGAACTTGTGAAATTTCTACTATTTTCAGGATTTTCAGTACCTGACCATATTCCATCTGGATATAAGTCTATGTACAAGTACCGGATAATTTGAATTCAAAATCAGGTTGAGCTAATTTATGAAACAGTACACATGTACCGAGCTACCAAGTTCGTTAGAAAAAGATGCAAACCTTCCATAAAGACAGGGATCAGTTTGAGACCTATAGAAGTAGCCACCAGTTATGGAAACAGAACCAATAGTCTTATCAGCTTCAGAGTGGTTGTATCCCCCTGGCTGTGAATATGAGACTATTGGAGCTAGAAAAAGTGCTTTCTTTTGTGGCATTGCTTGGTTTGCAGGTATAAGGGCCTTCGTAGATGGACCACCCATAGTTTCCACCCTTTGTTATCATATCAATCTCTTCATACTGGTCCTATAAGATGCAGGAAGGGAGATAGTAACTTCAATAAGTGCAGACAATACTTCTGGCAAAATTACATCCTAGCAAGGTGTTTGAGTTTGGTTTGATGACTAAATCGGACTTCAACTAAGAAGCCAAGGCCTTCTACTGAAGAAATTCCTCCTAACATTACTATAGGTTTTCTGAGGCCTCAGCATTTTCAATTAACTAGAGAAAAATTCTTACATTACTAAAAACCTACAAGAGCACTTCTTCACAGCATCAGTAAGTTAAGACACCGTTTAGTCACGAAGAGTCTTTATATCATCCCCAAATACTTGAAGTTCCTCCAGTGTCGCACTCAGTAGGCCTACAAGATAATATGCAATATTTAGCACGTAAATTCTATCAAGGGCATTGTCAGATAATAAAATTAAGTTTGCCAGAATGCTCACCTTCATCATTGTTCAATCTAAACATTTCCCCATTTGAAGTGCGAATTTTTTTTGCTCTTCGGTGCTCAGTGTCCTCCACCATTCTGGTTGCCAAATTCTCCACTTTGGTTTGAAAATCTGATGCAGTTCGTACCAGTTCTGGCAGAAATGGCCAATTAAAAGAACCATATTCAATAACTTGAATTTAGTAGAATTATATCATTAAGAAGCACAAAGCTCTGCAATGGAAAGTTTCGGGGTGATCTTCCGTATTAAGGATTTCAAATTTTGGAGTGTAATCACCATTTCAATTCCATAAAGGAATTACATAATAAGCTGAAGTAGGAAAAGTTTAGGAAGTAGAAGCTGGATAAAGTCGATTCCACTCTCAAATTTAAGAGAAATTAGATGACCAGCACATTATGCAAAAACACACGCATGCCTACTTTTCTCACAAGCTACAACCACATCTTCTGCAAATTCAATCTTCTATTTGGCCAAAGATAAACATCCAGTTTCAGCCGTCCTTCTATCTTCTTCCCTTCTTTGCTGTTTTATTGTTGCTAGGACATTAGAAGCTATATCAAGGTGCAGAACCCCAAAAAACTGACCATACCCATGAGTCTGTGCAGATAGTGAATTTTCCATAGTTGGCTGAACCTCCCTTGGAATGGAAGAGCAAGGAAACAATTAATAGCAAGGTAGAAAATTCCAAGCCACTCAAGGTCTTGGCAAAGGAAGAAAGGTAACCTATATTAGTTGGAAAAGAGAAAACTAAAAAACAAACACCACATAAATTATAGTCAAGATCCAAGGAGGTATAGTTCATATGAAAATCCAGATCATTTGCTGTAAATCTTTATTTAGCCCAGCTGCAGAAGGTTCGGATCCAAAAAATAAAAGAGGCGTTATCTAGTCATAAAACGACACATACGTGCTATGTTCAGTAATAAAGGCTTGTATCCACAGAAAGGTATCAGATTAAGTCGCTATTTTCCCAAAATGGTTTTTCATGACTCCTCAAGTCAAGAAGCATCTACGAAGTTGAAGCTTTGCAGAAACGTATTTACCTTCAAACTTCCCGTTCACTGCCAGTTGCTGATACAACTCCAACGCTTCAGTAAGAGAGGCAGCAGAGTGGCCACTTAACATGGACTGCCCTTCGAGAGCTTGTAGTTCTCTGTTGAGCTCAGCACACAATTTCCCCACCTGGAGAGAAAAAGTTATCAATTTATAAAGACATGAAGCATACTAATTTGCTGAGGATGCCCTACCACAGAAATCTTGTTCCTTAAGAAATCCAACTTCTCATCTAGTTCAGGATTCTCAACAGCATTAATATCAAATGAAGTGTCACCAGATGGTCCATCCTAGATAAACATGCCAAAAGTAATTTTAATTCATAGATAAAAGTGTCTAGTAGTCATCAGCAGATAATGAATCAATTTTTAAAAAATAACATTTAAAGTATAAAATCCATGAATAGTGGTCACCGAGATTGAGATTTCATCACCACTCAGGCATTCTGCTCTTCTAAAGAGCTCCGTTTACTCCCAATCAGACGAATTATCAATACAAGATTGATGCTTATATTCCTTCTACTTTCTAATAATTGTACATGTATATAACTGCAGGTTTGCGATAGTTGCCTCTTCAATTGTGCACTTTCAGTAGGATGTGGAATGGAAAGCATGCTGTTTGACCCATATCCATATGAACAACTTGCACCAATCTTCTCCACTCCTACAGTTATCCTTTTACTATTGGCAATGAAGTGGACCAAGCTGAATGACAGCATTTTCTATCTGTATGCTATAACGGAAAGACTCTAACCAACTGGTCCAGACACTCCTATTTCTTAGGGAGATAGAGATGGTTGAAGATCCAATGGACAATCATCTCACTATAAACAAATTATTTTTGTTCTCAAACTCCATATCTGTAACTTGACATGTGCTATTGAACAAAAGTAGGCAGAATGATTAAACAGATCACATCCAAAATAAAGATTTTAGTGCTCAAGCATGCATGTCTTAAACAAGGGATGGTATATAAGCATGGGCGGAGCTAGGGGGCATAAGGGGGGTTCATTCGACCGAAAAGTACACAGTATATATATAAGGTAAAAGTTATTTTATGTGTATGTATTAGATGTTGAATCCCCTTAGCTTCATCATGTCTTTAATTTTTATAGTTTTTGAATCCCCTTGATGAAATTCCTGCATTCGCCATTATATAAGTAAAACGGACGTGTTTAAAATTTACTAAAAGAGGGATTGGATTTCCAATATGCAGAAAATGAAGCTTTACACTTGATGTGAAACAAGTTATATTACTCAACCGAGGTAAATAAAAAAACATCAATAATAGAGAACATACAGCTTTAGGCAAAGAGAACCCTTGCGGAACCTTAAAGCAGTTGTGCAAACAGTACTTCTCCCATAAACTCAACCGCTTGTCCAGAGTCAATTGGATCATTTTCTTAATTTCAGCCACACCCTACAAATGAAATTTTTAGTCTGCCAGTGGCCCGGGCTGCTTAAACATAACAATATAAATTTTTTAAAAAAAAAAAATGAAACTAACCTCTTTTAGATCTTCCGATCGATTAGTGCCTTCAGTTTTCAGAAGATTTGCTGCCTCTCTACAGAAGGTCATAAAGGAAAACTAAACAGCACTAAAATTTGGACGAAAACTAGTTGGACATGAAGGAACGGAACTCCTACTTACTGGTGGAAGAAATCAAAAGCATCGTCAACTAACTCGTCTACAATATTGAGGGCCTCGTTGACGAAGAGTTTCGGATTTAGGTTAAATGAATCGAACACTTTCTCGCTCTCGCTGCCCTCCATTTCCTCCTCGCTTTCCAATTTGCTCGAAGATTTGAGGCTTCTGCAATTTCAAAATTCTTAATTCAAGGGTTTTTCGCTCTTTTTATTCGCACGTGTAGCCGAATGATGTAGTACATAATTATATAAATAATATTAATATTACCCAAATAAGGATTTGAAAAAAACTACACATTAAAGGATAAGTAAAATAAATTTATGTTGATGATCGACGTGGCTCGTTATAGGATAATGTTTTGTTACTTGAGCCAAGATAATTAAATATCGTCTGAATCTAAAAAAATAAACTATCAAAATTTAATAATCTCCATGTGATGTTCAACAAAATCACCCCATAAAGTAACAATTGATGATCAATACCTAATTTTTGTAAAATAATAGTCATATGATATTAATTTATTTATATTGTACAACAAATGATTATTTTTTATAAACTTGTGTAATTTTAGCTTACCTTTCATCTGGAACTACTTTAACTCTCCTGCCTGTTTTGTCTTTTTCCAATAAATGGTTTCACTATTACTAATATATAAATTATATCTGAAAAGTACAGAATAAAATTAGTAATAATATCAAGTAATGATGTAAAAAATAATTCATAAAATCCTAAATGAATTACCAAAGACAGTGCCATCACAAAAGTTTTTCCTCCTCTTCCAATAATACGAAATCATTTGAATTTTTTTGAGTGGGAAAGTCATCAAAATACTCCTTTACCATTGATTTGTTAGAAAAAGTCATTTCAACTTTTTTGTGCACAACGAGTAACTATTTTAACACGATCTAATCAGTTATAACAATTAATCGCTTTTATTTGATTTAAAGAAGTTCTTCCACTTTTTAACATAATTATTTGAAAAGTATCACTCAAATCCCTATCCCCTATTAAAGATATATCCAGTAATTGATGTCATTAATAAAAGCAACATAAATAAGGCAAGAATATAATACAGATTAAAATGATATTACCTCATCATTAACTAATATATAGACCTAAATATACCTTCATAATTTTTATTTTTTATGCTATTATGGAATCTCTTCGAATTATTAATATTTTTATTATTCATTCTGATCAATAGTTTTATAGCTTGCTATATAGATTCATATTATTTTGCTAATTCTACATGGTTTACCATATTCGCTGAGCTTGATATGATTAGGTTGACAACCAAAAAATAGTCTATAATGGTATAAAATAAGTTCTATAATTTTTATTATGATTAACGCTCTTGTTTGAAATAGACATAATTAAAAATTATTGTATAAAATATTCTATCCACATATAAATTTTTTCAATATATTTTTGTGTATTCAATTGTTGTTTGGCTTTATTAAAGAACTGCATATGTACTAAATTTTATCTACCCTTTTAACTGTGCGTCTGGCTGTCACGCTTATACATATTCATCATAGACTTGACTATTTAATATTAAAAAATTACCTGAAAAATCAATAGCGATGACCACTGAGAGTCGATTGTGGGCACCACTCACCCATTTATTACCATAGCCACCAATTCATAACTCAAACCCCTTATTTTTATAAAAACATGGTTCAAGCAGTAAAATCAAGAATTTAAAGAAACTAAAAGAGGCTATTTAGATACTATGTGTATGTGCTAAGACCTTTAGCAATCTGGATCGCCTCCAAGTTGACATTTCTTGTGAAAAGACTGCCGCTGGATGTCTCCAGTAATTCCTATACATGAAATGAGTAGTCAAGTTCAAATGGACCATTTGGACACGACCTTAAAATAATCATAACTTTTCTTGTATTTTTAATAGAGGTATCAATTTGAGTCCAAATTCATTCGACGCGTTTAACTCGTTTATCTTTAAAACAAGACTTTTTTTTTTTTGGTTTATAAAGAAATATATTTATTTTAATTTTTAGTTATTGACCTGCCCATTTATTGAGTCAGCTCATTTTAACCAACCCAAAATCAGCTCAACCCGCCCATTTGACACCCCTAATTTTTAGGTTTCTAGAAAGAAGTCCAACATTTTAAAACTTCAGCACATAACACCTCAATTTCACGAAAAACAAGCAAGTAGCAGAATCTTCAGGGAAGTAGGCACATGTAAATACGGGACTACTAATCGTCAATTGTAGTTAGTCTAACTTTTGGTTCAGCTTCTTCTAATAAGTAACAACATTAAAAAAAATTGATAAATCAAGTTGTTCATTCCAAATGGACAATGTGTCCCGCAACCACTCACCCCCTGCCACCTCTCTGTTTCTTTGGTGAATCATTACTCTTCTATACTTCAAACTAATTGATTTTGGTTTATTTTAGACATGTTAGAATGATTTGGATGTTTTCTAATTGATTTCAATGAATAAATCACTATTGATAAACACCTGCGACAAACACATAGATTATCTTCGATCGGAGAAATGCAAAACTTTTTCAAGCTACCAGAAGAAACTAAATCAACAAAGACACAAATAGATCATAACAATATAAGCCAATAAAGAAAGAAAAAACGATTTTGACTTACTTTTCACTTCATGAAATTTTAAATCTGCAGTGGGTTCTCTTGGCGAAAAACAGAGATTAGAGTAATATGTTTGGCCACTGATCAATTTAGTGAAAGTTGGAGGAAAGGAAAGAATGTTAAATGGCAGAGAAAATCAGTAGAAGAGAGATGGAACATGAGTCAAACGAAATTGTGAAGTGGTGGCTATTCATTTCAGCAGTACAGTCACATCGCATAAGAAATATTTCATTTACGTAAGATATTCAGATTATTATTTAGAAGGGCATTTTTATAATTTAACTTTTGACTTAACACCTTCTCACTTTTTATATAGTACTAATTTTTAGACATATGTATATAATTTTATAAAATACTATAAATATTATTATAATAATTAAATTCCTGTGAAAAATCAATATAGATCACCATATAGAGAATTTCTTTGCCAAGGTCAAGATGATTAGTTAGCGTCTGAAATATACGTAGATACATATGATAATTTTTACTTATTTTAATTTTATGAGGTCCAATCTAATGAAGTGTATCACAACTAAGTGCTAATTTTATATAGTACATGAAAATATTTTCATGCGTGTAATTTTAATTTACCTGAATTAATGTACTCTTTTCTCCAAGTTCATTCTTCTCAAGGAGTATTTTTCGTGTTACAATATGCAAATTACATCTAAAAAGAATGAGATTAAGAAATTAGTGATAAGTATCAATTAATTATGTATAAAAATAATTCAATAAATTCACATAAATTATTAATTATCAAAGATAGTGTCATCACTAAATTTTTTTTGCCTCTTCCAAGGATACAAAATCATTTGAAATTTTTTTGGGTGAGAATGTCATTAGATGATTCCTTTACTATGGTATTGTCAGTAAAACCTATTTTAACTTCCCTGTGCACTGAAGTTTGTAGGGAATAAAATAATTTAATAGTCATTAATAATATATTAACTCTTATTTGGTTCAAAGAAATCCTTCAACTTTTTCACATGATTATTGATAGGAGATGCTTGGATTTTTCTCTCCTATTAAAGACCTAATCAGTAACTAATCATATTATATTATAGGTATGACGATTCAAGCTAAAATTTAAAAGACCGAAATAACCTTATATAGTTGAGTGATTATAATATCCTTCAACATAATTACTTCAAATATAATTTTGTATAAAGATGTAAATATACATTCTATAAAAATTAATTAAAAAATATTTAATTAAAACAAAGACAAAGTTGGCAACCCTTTGATCTTTATCATCCAAAGTAACCTCTTATTAATTGTTAAATAATTCTCCACTAACATGAATGTGGGTAAATAAAAATCCTATTAAATGATGACTTATAACAACACGTTAATTTGTTGTAAACTATAAAGTTTAGATGTTAATTTTCTTGTATCTTTTATTTGTTTTTGCTGCTAAATAATGAGCTAATAAGAATTATTTATGTCACTTTGTGATTTATTGGTTAGCTTTTATTTTTTGAAAATTAACTTCTTCTAACCTTCTGTGTATGTATCGCCATTTAAGAGCTAGCTTTTATAATTTCATAACCGCTTTATAAAAAAACGTATTAGCAAACTTAATTACATTAACCAATGTTCTCTTTATTGCTGTAAAATATTTGGAGAATTTGAGGAGTCACTTTGAATATTTTATTTGCCTAATTTCATTCAACAACTTATTTCCTTTACTACTCTATTTTCTTCTCTTCCTCTTATTTTTATTTTCAAACTTTAAACACTCAACATATATTTCTTCAATAAATTGCAAAAGATTTAATTATTTGTGAGCAATCAATACTACGATATGAAAAGTAAAAGTCAATTTCATGCTTTAAGATGCAAATTCAATTCCTGTAATGCATTGCAAGTTATCTATTTACATTGATTGGTTCATTAAATTTTTCAAGATATAATACTGATAGTATCTCAGTGAATTGCGAGGATCATTTTGAAGCAAGATAAGTTGAAATGTCCTTATGAGTAGTGCTTATTTTACCAGTAAAATATTGAAAATTATTTATTTTTTCATTTTAATTTTATCAAAATCATTGTCCACCTCCCTAAAAGTGAGCATTATGAATGTGAATTAGGCATTTGAGAAATTGAAAAGGCATTTGGTCCCTCTTCAATGTTCAGAACGACGATGTGTACTTGAGTATTCTAATCACTTCCCCACTCTCGATTGGAACTAAGGCTACTTTGTGGCCGGGCCTGGGCCAAACGGGCCCGGGCCTAAGCGGTCCTGGGCCTAACGGGAGGGACCGGCCCGTTACGGGCCTAAGCCCACATGGTCTCGGGCTAAATGGGCCAGACCCACGGGCCTAAACGGTTCCGGACATTTTTTTTATTTTTTTTATCTAGGGAAATTTCTTGTAAACTATATATGCATATACTAATATAGATTGCATATATCTATATAAATATATATATATAGAGAGTATATATTGTTCATATATATTGCCTTATATAAGTCTTGTATATTTTGTATATATATATATTGTATATATTGTATATATATACATATATATATATATATATACACACACACATACACACACACATATATATTAGGCAATATATATATAGTTTATATGTATTAGACATATATATATATATATTGCGTTATATAAGCCTTGTACATATTGTATATATATGTAAATATATATATATATATATTAATATATATATATAGTATATATTGTATATATGTATATTAATATATATATATATATATATAGTTTATATGTATTAGATATATGTATATATATATTGCCTTATATAAGCCTTGTATATATTGTGTATA
>MCJB01052396.1:0-24729 GCA_002018475.1 Nicotiana obtusifolia | reverse complement strand
AATCTCAAGCTATGAAACTTCCACGACTTCTTAGTCTACAATAAGAGAAATGATACTACCGTTATCGTTCAGGCGTCGCAACTATTATGTATCGACTGTAACCTATTTTGCAATAAAACGGACAGCACCTCCCCTATATATATGACTTCACACAAGTCCAAACAGTCACCAAACAGCAAAACAACATCAATAAGAATCATATTGAGCCTCCCAAAATAGTCCACGCACAAACCAATCACTTCATACGTACAATGGCCACTATAGTCGTGTCAAACGATCCGGAAATGGTATGAACAACTATCAGGCCACAACCCTAAACGTATATGGTGTTTATCCACACCCTTCCTCATCCAAAACTCCACAAATCAGTAGTATAACACGCAGCTTTTCAGCAACACAAAACAGTTCACAAAACAGTTCGCTACAAGTGAATAACTCGAACTCACGGCTTCCGATCACCGTCCCGTGAGTTCTTACACACATAGAAAAACTTACCAAGAATTAACAGTAGAAAAAATGTATTAAATAGATCAGTAAACTCACCTTGCTTGTTAGATAACTCAGCCCTTGCTTTGGTTCCTCAAACTCTAGGGTTTACCTTCAACTAGAACTTGAAAGAGGGAAAAATCGATTAGGGTTTGTTTGGGATTATTTTGGGGAGGGGTTGCAGGGGTTCTTTTAGGTTTTGAAGCTGTGAAATAATAGAGAATTATCTGGATTTAGAAGCTTTTAAAAGCCCTCTCTTGACCGACTTGGGGCTTTTAAATTTTAGCCCTTAATTTTGGCAAGTAGGTGATGCACCTACTTGTCACCTACCAGCCTGCGCAGTTCTACGGAAATACAATTATCTCAATACTCCGATATCGTATTGACAAACGGTTTGAAGCATTGAAAACTAGACTCATAGATCTTTAATTTGGTATGTAGATCACCCCGTAATTCCTTGTAAATTGGGAGAAAAGCTCAGAAACATTTGACCTATCGTTTAAGTATAATTGTGAACCTAAGTTGCGACAACTTTTGTCGACTTTTATTTCATAACTCGTTTGACTTCAAGACTTATGAAATGGATATCATATCATTCAAATAACTTAAAACATGACATCTTGGTAATGTCAAACACCTCTCGATTTTCCCAAAAATGCGAGTTACAACATCCTTAACTCGTTTATCCTCTAATACTTGTTAGCCGCCCTTGTACACCTTTGCATCGTTTAGGACCAATAGGACTAAACTCTTATTGTCTCAAAGGTAATTCTCTTCTCGAACCAAGGTATACTATCTTACGGTGTAATCTAACACGTACAAATATGGGTTATAACATTCAGCTACTGAGATTTGGAGTTTTCTCGGCTTGGCCGGTATTATCGTCGCTTTGTGGAGGGCTTCTCGTCTATTGCATCGCCCTTGACTAAATTGAGCTAGAAAGGTGCTCCATTCAGGTGGTCGGATGAGTGTGAAGAGAGCTTTTAGAAGCTCAAGACTGCCTTGACCACAACTCCAGTTCTAGTTTTGCTTTATCTTCAGGCTCTTATACAGTGTATTGTGATGCTTCTCGGATTGGTATTGGGTGTGTCTTAATGCAGGAGGGTAGAGTGACCGCTTATGCTTCGCGCCAGCTGAAGCCACATGAAAAGAACTACATGTTCATGATTTAGAATTGGCAGCCATTGCTCATGCATTGAAGATTTGGAGGCACTATTTCTACGGTGTGTCTTGTGAGATGTTTACATATCATCGAAGTCTTCAACACTTATTCAAATAGAAGGATCTAAATTTGAGGCAGCAGAGATGGTTGGAGTTGCTAAAGGACTATGATATTACTATTCTATATCATCTCGGGAAGGCCAATGTGGTGGCTGATACTTTGAGTAGAAAGGCGGTGAGTATGGGTAGCTTGCATTCATTCCTATTGGTGAAAGGCCTCTTCCAGTTGATGTTCAGACCTGGCCAATCAGTTCGTGATATTAGATATTTCAGAGCCCAGTCGGGTTCTAGCATGTGTGGTTTCTCGGTCTTCCTTATATGACCGCATTAGAGAGCGCCAATATGATGATCCCATTTGCTTGTCCTGAAGGACACAATTCAGCACGGTGATGCCAAAGATTTTTCTATTGTAGATGATGGGATGTTGAGGATGCAGGGTCGGATTTGTGTGTCAAATGTAGATGGGCTGCGTGAATTGATTCTTGAAGAAGCCACAGTTCGTGATATTCCATTCATCCAGGTGCCGCTAAGATGTACCAGGACTCGAGGCAACACTATTGGTGGAGAAAAATGAAGAAAGATATAGTTGGGTTTGTAGCTCGGTGTCTAAATTGTCAACAGGTGAAGTACGAGCATCAGAGACCGGGTTGATTGCTTTAGAGACTTGAAATTCCAGAGTGGAAGTGGGAGCATATTACCATGGACTTCGTAGTTGGGCTCCCACGAACTTTGAGGAAGTTTGATGTTGTGTGGGTAATTGTGGATCGGTTAACCAAGTCCCTGCATTTTATTCAAATTTGTACTACTTATTCTTCAGAGCGGTTGGCTGATATTTATATCCACGAGATTGTTCGCCTTCACGGTGTGCCAGTGTCCATCATTTCAGATCGAGGCACGTAGTTTACATCACCGTTTTGGAGAGTAGTGCAGCGAGAATTGGACACACAGGTTCAGTTGAGTACAACATTTCACCCTCAGATGGACGGAGTCCGAGTGCACTATTCAAATATTGGAAGATATGCTACGCGCTTGTGTTATAGATTTTGGGGGTTCTTGGGATCAGTTTTTTGCCACTTGCAGAGTTTGCCTACAATAACAACTACCAATCGAGCATTCATATGGCTCCATATGAGGCTTTGTATGGGAGACGGAGTCGGTCTCCAGTGGTTGGTTTGAGCCGGGTGAGGTTAGGCTATTGGGTACTGATTTAGTTCAGGATGCTTTGGAAAAGGTTAAATTGATTGAGTAACGACTACGCACGGCACAGTCTATACAGAAGAGTTATGCGAACCGGAAGGTTCGCGATATTGCTTACATGGTAGGAGAGAAGGTACTACTCCGATTTTCACCTATGAAGGGTGTTATGTGGTTTGGAAAGAAGGGCAAGTTCAGTCCTAGGTATATTGGACCTTTTGAAATACTTAAAAAGATTGGGATGTGGCTTATGAACTTGCTTTGCCACCTAGTCTATCAGGTGTTCATCCAGTGTTTCATGTATCTATGCTTCAGAAGTATGTCGGAGATCCGTCTCATGTTTTGGATTTCAGTACGGTCAGTTGGATGATAATTTGACCTATGATGTGGATCCGGTGGCCAATTTGGACTAGTAGGTTCGAAATTTGAGATCAAAGAACATAGCTTCAATGAAAGTATAGTGGAGAGACCAGCCGGTAGGAGAAGCTAACTGGGAGATTGAGCGGGAGATGCAGAGCAAATATCCACACATACTTGAGACTTCATGTATGATTCTAAACACGTTCGAGGACGAATATTTATTTAAGAGGGGGAGAATGTAATGAACCGGCCGGTCGTTTTGAGTATTACCGCTCCGTTCACCCATTTACTGCAAATTTTGTGCTTTATAGTTGTTATGTGAATTATTACCAGGGTAATTGGTTCGGGTTCGCTGAGGTTTCGAAATAAATTGAGACACTTAGTCTCAAGGATGAAAACTTAAGTTGAAAAGGTTGACCGGATATTGATTTATGTATAAACGACTTCCAATAGCTCTGTATGGTGATTTTGGACTTAGGAGTGTGTCCGGAAAATTATTTGGAAGTTCCTAGTCAAATTAAGCTTAAAATGGCGAAAATAGAAAATTTAAGTTTGGAAGTTTGATCGGGGAGTTGAATTTTTGATATCGGGGTCAAAATTCGATTCTGGAAATTGGAATAGGCTCTTTATGTCATTTATGACTTTTGTGCAAAATTTGAGGTCAATCGGACTTGATTTGATCGGTTTCGGCATCGAATGTAGAAGTTGAAATTTCTTAGTTTCATTAAGCTTGAATTGGGGTATGATTCGTGGTCTTAGAGTTGTTTGATGTGATTTGAGGTTTCATATGATGTTTTACGACTTATTGGTATATTTGGTTGAGATCCCGAGGGCCGCGGGTGAATTCCGGATGGTTAACGGATTGATTTTTGGACTTAAGGAAATGCTGAAGCTGGGCAGCAGCTAGTGTGATCGCTTCTGCAATGCCTTGGTTGCAGAAGCGACACCGCTGATGCGAGGTCGGGCTCGCAGAAGCGAAATGGGAAGGGGCAAGGCAGTGTGCGCAAGTGCGGAGCCTTCGCCACATCTGTGAAGCCGCGGAAACGGCTTGTTAATCACAGAAGCGTGACCTCCGCGGAAGCGAACTGCTTCTGCAGAAGCGAGTCCATAGAAGCGGGAAGGCAACCACAGAAGCGGAGTAAGGCCAGCCTTGGCAAAAATCGCAGATGCAGTAGAGTCTTCACAAAAGCGGAACGTAGATGCGGTTAAGTGTCCGCGGGTGCGAAAGCACTGGACAAATTACAAAATAGTAGGGTTCCGACATTTTTGTCATTTTGGATATTTCCAACACGGTTTTGGGTGATTTTTCAGAGAAAATTCACGGAAAACTTGAGGTAAGTCACTTATGATCATTGTTAGTTAATAATATTGAATTATCATTGAGTATTCCGACTAGATTACGTGTTTTTAAGGTGAAATTCGAGAATTTGGGCCTAGGGATTTGAAGATAAGATTTAAGGATTTGAAGGTCGAGTTGATATTGGAATTTGGTAAATTTGGTATAGTTGGACTCATGGTTGAATAGGCGTTCATATATTGTAACTTTTGTCGGGTTTCGAGACTGGGCCGCATTGACGATTTTTGTGTGTAATTTTAGATTTTGTTGGAAAATTAGTATTTTCATATGAAATTAATTCTCATAATTTGAGTTGACTATATCAAATTAATTGTGACTAGATTCGAGGCGTTCGGAAGCCGATTCGCGTGGCAAAGGCATATTGGAATCAAGAATTACACGATTTGAGGTAAGTATCGTATTTAAACTCAGTTAAGGCACTAGTTGCCTAAATTGTTGTGATAGCCACATGCTTTTGGGTGCACACATGTGCGGGGATGGTCCCATGTGCAGGCATCGGGATTGTGTATTTATGTTTGGGTTGTGTTCGGACTCTTATAAACCCATAAATCACTGTGAAGCTTCGAGCTTCGATAATTAATATGTGATAACAATTTATGTGATCTAACTAAACCATGATGTGGTTGCTCAGCGGTTAAAATCCTGGAATAAACTTGACAAATGCTTTTCATTGATGAAATTTCCGAATTTATTACGATAGCACACTTTGCACATGCCTACACTTTAGCATGTCATTTATACCAGTCCAGGGAAAGGAGAATCTTATTCCATTCATTATATATACCTGTACCCTTGCTTTATTGTTGTTGCATGATACTTTGGCACTTGGGTTGTCCGTGCAGCACGTGAGTTGTCCGTGCAGATCCATATACTGATACTTTAGCACGTGAGTTTTCCGTGCAACACGTGAGTTGTCCGTGCGGATCCATATACTGATACTTTAGCATGTGAATTGTCCGTGCAGTACGTGAGTTGTCCGTACGGATTCATATACTGACACTTTAGCACGTGAATTGTCCGTGCAGCACGTGAGTTGTCCGTGCGGATTCATATACTGATACTTTAGCACGTGAATTGTCCGTGCAATACGTGAATTGTCCGTGCGGATCTATGCATTTGATATTAATGACACGTGAATTGTCCGTGTCGCATGTGAGTTGTCCGTGTAGATTCTATTGTTATCACATGAGTTGTCCGTGCAGCACGTGAGTTGTCTGTTCAATGTGTGAAACTTGTATTTTCTCAATCATTATTTGATTTACTGGTTTTCTTTCCCCTACATGCCATAATACTATTGAGCAGGATATAGTTGTACTGAATTAACTGGTGAATTCAACAAATTAAGCTTCTCTTACCTTGCCCTGCTTATTTGTGATACTTATTGAGTTGGTTGTACTCACACTACACCTTGCACTTAGTGTGCAAATCCAAGTACTTCCGGATACGGCAGTCAATTGGGGGATTTATTCGTTGGAGACTATCGAGGTAGCTGCTTGGCGTCCGCAAACCTTGACTCCCCTTTTTCAGTTATTGTGCTATTCTATATTTTCAAACAGTATTTTTATTTGTCAGACTGTGTTTTCATTTAGATGCTCCTGTACTCAGTGACATCGAGTTTTGGGAGTGTATTTGTACCAAAAATTATGGAATTTTCTATTCAATGTAAATATTATATTTTCAAACTTAAAAGAAATTGTGATTTATTGAAATTGTCGGCTTGCCTAGTATTAAGATAAGCGCCATCACGACATACGAATTTTGGGTCGTAATACTTTTTGACAAGTTCAATACATTTCTTACTATCTCCTCCCCAAAACTAAGTAAAAGGACAAATAACAAGAGACAACTGAAAATTGGTTTTTAGCCTTTCATTATTTTTTGATGATTCATGTTAGACATGCAGGGGCGGAGCCAGAAGTTTTGGATATGGGTCTGGTGAACACAGTAATTTTTGCTCAAATAATATATTTATATTAGAAAAATTCATTAAATATATAGATATTAAATTTAGAACTCCGTTATTGATACTTGAAATCGTTTTTCTAAAATCTAGAACCCACAAAATTAAAATTCTAGCTCCACCTCTCACATAGACATGACAAGTTTTATTCTACATTATTGCCTTTTTAACTTATGATTTCTCAAGATTGTCACTCAACTAATAAAAATTGTGCAAGAAAATCCTTTTTTTTAGTTTGTAACAGAAAAGTCACTCAACTCTTACCATTTCACATAAAAATCACTTTTCTTTAGCTTGTAACATAAAAATCACTCAACTCTCGCTATTTCACAGTCACTCAACTCTTGTCATTCCACATAGAATGCCACTAAAACAACACTCAGGTAAGGGTGTTCGTCCGTCGGTACGGTACGTTATTTAGATATTTCAGTTCTGTATTTTTCATATTCAGTTTCTTAAAATGCTATACTTATACCGTAACTAATTAAATTCATTATGATTTGATTTTTCTCCTTTCGGTTTCTATTTATTCGATTTGGTAACTTCGGTTTATTCGGTTTGAATACTAACTAGTGCATAGAGTCATATACTGTACTATTCTTAATTAAAGTACTCAAAAGTACAAAAGTAAATGTTTGTTGACAAAATTTTTGTCCAAAACTAATAAATATCAACCAAGAGAGAGAAAACTGTACATAAAAAAATAAATTTGATCATTAGAAATATCTTGTTACTTGCTTAGAGTTAATTGATGAACTTAGAGAATAAAAAAAAAAAATTTAGATTGTTTATATTTATATTATAATTAATAATATGTATATTGTATATTATAATATATATTTCGGTATGGTATTGGTATTTTGGTATTTCATTTTAAAATATCAAATATCATACCTAATGTCAATTTTTTTTAAAAAATTAAACCAAATATCATACAGAATACCACCAAAATTCTTGATTTCGATATGGTAATTCGGTATTTACCAAATTATGCACAGGCTAAGACTCAGGTGGTATTTTCGGCAACTTGGCTGATGTGGCAATATTTTTTTGAAGCCAAACGTTCAAAAGGAAAAAAAAAAAAAAAAAAAAAAAAAAAAAAAAAAAAAAACGCATTACAAGCATTTTACTGACCTGCTCTTGATCCGACCAGCTACCTCTTTTTAACAGAACAGAAGCTCCATTACGGATTAGAAATTTGAGGGACTTTTCTATTACAGATTTTAAGAAGAAAAAATAAAAAACTTTATTGCACAATTTTCTTTAGTTGAATGATCGTACAAGCAATTAAATCTCCGGTATCTTTCTTGCCTGAACATTTCAAGGAAGAAAAAGAATAACTTGAAAGAGTATATATCAATGGAATATTTATTCATACAAACAAATGAAGCAAGTTACATTCTTCTAATCATCATTGTTAGCATCAGTTTGGAACAATAAATAAATTACACAAAACTAGAGAGGCATTCAGGCATACCCCTCAGAAAACATAATGAAGCCAAAGAAAACCTACTTAATTTTGTGTTATTCTCCATTAACATGAAGCTGCTTGTGCAATCTCTCTTAGGAAGTTTGACAACACTCACTAGTTCCTCATTAGGAGGTTCAGCAAAAACCTTAACTTTGACAATAGATCCATCTTTGATATTATAAGCAGATAGAAATTGATCACTCTTCATTTTTGTAGACTTGTGATAAAGATTCATGTATTCATCTCCCCATACCTTTATGATTATTTTCATTAATTCTCTCACTTTACTTTTTTCTCTTACTTCAACATAAAATTCTGATGTCGGAGACTCTATCTTTATCCGTATTCTTGGTTCTTCAGTGGTCACCAACTTATTCGGGATTGAGACGTAGGAATTACTCATGTAATTTGATCCTCCGGCCATGAGGTATACAAAATGTGAAGGAAGAAATTGAAAGAGCTAGAAGGCAGAAAGTTGAGATTATATTGAAATAATAGTTGTGTTGGAACTGTCGTTGAGAGGATAATGTTTCAACTATAAATAGACATTTGGGATGGGAATTAAGAATTTATAACGTGGATTAAACAATTCCACACGCTACTGAGGTTTCTCCCACAAAATTTATTAGCGTTCACATGGAAATCTATCCAAATATTATTAAATCAATTTAACAATTTGTATAATTTTTTATTTATAGCAGAAAGACAATAAATGCGAAACACTAAGCAATTGGAATTAGTATAATATATATATATATATAAGCACTAAGAAACACGGTTTCAATTAACAAATATTTCCTCAGGTCGACTTTAATTGATTTTTTGGTTATTTTCACATATATTAAAAAGTTCATCTTCTAACATTAACTAACAATAACTTAACCATATTAACTTATACTATCTCTTTAATTTGTTCAGTGAAAATATAATAAATATTCCAAGATTCTTTACTTCAAAGAAAACTTTAAAAAATAAAAATTAATTCATTCTTGATATCTGAAAAAATTAGATATTGTGGTCTACAAGAAAAGTGCAAAAAAAATAATTAAAGTGACGGAAGGAATATATAAGTATATTATTAAGATCCAGCCATGATGTAAATCAATAAATGCTTCCAGGTTAGCATATGGTGGCCAAAATACTCAAAAGGACGATATCTGAGATATTCGATGCAAACGAGTTCTTAATTATTTATGATGAACGTGCAAGAATATGCTAAGATTTGCTTACTAAGATGTTATGATCGACGTGCAATAAAATTATTACGTGATGCTTACCTATTTTGGATTTTTCTGGGAAGAGAGTCGTGGGAGAAAGAGAGAGACGGAGAGAAAATGGAGAAGCTTGGAGACTAAAATTAAGAAACCTTAGATTCTTTAAGTTGCTATGTTAGGTAATTAGATGTAAATATTTTTAATAGTGGTAATTAGGCTCCTATTTTCAAATAGCTAGGTAATCCATTTTTTATCGAAGACACTTGAACTAGCGTCGAAATCTCAAGGTGGATTTAACTAAAAGGTTTGAAAAGAAAAAGTTCGAAACAAATACTCTCTTGTTTCAACTTTATATAAAGTAAGTTTGACTAGCAGTGGTGCTTAAATCTTTTAGAAGTTGTGCATATCATGAAATTCTGGCTAGAAAAATATGCTATTTATTGTAAAATAGGAAATTTAAATAAATTTTATTCTTTTTTTGCTCAAATAATTTATTTATATTAGGAATTCCGTTAAATATGTACACATATTCGTTAATTTGATATCGTCTTTTTAAAATTTAAAACTCATAAAGTTGCAATTCTGACTCGGACTCTCATGTAGACATGGTAAGTTTTATTCTACATTATTGCCTTGTTAACTTCTCAGGTCTACTTAAATATCCGGTATATTTCTTCAGTGGCATAGCCAGGAATTATGCCAAGAATATTCAAATTTTAAAAAGTCAATAATTTTCTTATCAATGTATGGTGTACCAATTTCTTTAAATCAAACTACGAAATATTTGGCTAAACAATAAAAAAACTTTTAATAGAACTATAGCTTTATAAATCAAAATTAAAATTAAAAGGACAAACAATAGAAATTTTACTAATAAAAGTAAGCATAGAATCAAAGGAAAAAGAAAGTCGAGAGAATTTGTAATTTGTAGAGAGCTTTTGTTGAAGAATTTTTATAGAGCTTGACTTTTAAATTACAAAATCTATTTTAGAAATAACTTTTAGTAAAACTACTTTTAAGATTAGTTGTTTATTTTTACACAAATTATAAATTTACAGAGTTATTTTATTAGTAAATTTTTTAACGCAAAAAAGAATCAAATAGACCATACATGGTGGTTTCCGTTTAGTTTTGGCTTTGAACCCGTGAATCACACTTCACTTTGAACACCCCGAACCGCTGGACTACCTCATTCAATTATATTAAGAGTGTTCAAAATATAATGATATATAACTATATAAAATAGTATTTAACTTACATACGCAATATAATTTTTGACGAAGGAGTGGCTACGCCACTGCTTTCTTGCTAGAGCATTTCAAGGAAGAAAAAAAAATTGAAAAATATATACTTTGCGCGTTAAACTTATCTTCAAAAATCACTTATACCCTAAACTTTTTGTGTATCCCCGTACAATTACTTATCAAAGGGCTTTCGGGTAAAAAGAAGAAGTGAAAGAAAAAAGGCTAAAAATAAAAAAAATAAAAGAGGGCCATCAAGTGTAATTAGCTGTAACTCGAAGAGAAAGATCCAATTAAAAGATGACACTAGAATTTACTTTTATCTTTAATTTTCTTTTATTTTATGTCGCCTTTAGAAGGTTAGACACATTTTCTATCATATCAGCTTTTAAGGGGATAATAAATACACTTGAATAAGAATAGGGGTAGAGAACATACACATATAAGTTTTAAGTTTATCAGTGTTATTTCGAGACAAATTTAGGGTGCAAAGTATGTATTTTGTCAAAAGAATCAGTTCTAAGAGTATATGAACTTGCTATCATGCATGATAGAAAAGGGAACACGAAAAGAAAAATCAGCTGCAAGTGTTGAGTGGAAAGTGAAGGGCTCAAAGGAGAAGGCTGCACTGAGTGAGAAAGATAAGTGTGGGGTGTACCCCAAGAAGGCTGAGAAGAAGCTGTCTGCATGGATGTGCGCATTAGTTCGAAGGCGAGGAATGGAGCCCGACTTTGACTCAGACCCCGACTAGATGTTCAGGGAAGTGTCCTTTACTTTATGCTTTTAAATTGAGTGTCTTGGAGACAAATCACAACCTAAAGTGTAGGGTGATATGTTGTATGTATGTATGTATGTATATTAGTATGTATATTAGTTTTAGTTTTTTTGTTTTATTAGTTTTAGTAGAGATATAAAAAATTGAAAAAAATAATTAAAGTTTTAAAATTTTGGATTTTTTCCGACGATGGATATTATCGATAGGTTTCTTGAGGGATTAAAGTCGAAAGAAATAGACAAAAAGATTTTTTTAGGTAGTGTAGTAATTCCTCCTTGATTTTTTTTATGTTGTGATTCTTTTCCAAGGATTTTTGTTTGAACCGGGTGTAGTTAGTTTTTATTTTGTTAGGAGTAGAAAACCTTGGGTGCATATGCACCTTTAGAATCAGGAGTATCTCCCCTTCCTTTCTTGCCTCTAAAATCAGCGGGATAGCCATGAAGCTTATAACAGTTGTCTCTAGTGTGGCCTTTAAGATAACAAAAGTCACATTGAAGAGATGACTTTCCAAAGTTATTTCTGGGATTATAACCACGATTGTAACTACCAGTAGGGGCTCTATTACTCAGCAGAGCTCTAGGATCACCAATACCAACAGTACCATTATTTTTTCTCTAATTTTCCACATTAATGATCATTGCATATCCCTAATTTATATTAGGTAGCGGTCTACTCATAAGAATATGATCCTTAGCATTATTAAAAGAGCCGTTTAGCCTAGTAAGAAATTGATATAGCTTTTGAAGTTGATAATGTTTTGCGTTTTGTTTAGGTTCACACGAAGGAGGAGGAACTAAAGCCTCATATTCATCCCATAATTCTCTAAGTATTGAGAATACTCAGACACATATAACAGACCTTATGTAAGCTTTATAATTTCTTTGTGTAGGTAGAAAGATCTTGATGCATTGACCTTATAAAACCTCTCACGAAGGTCTTCCCAAACCTTGTGGGCATCAGATGCATATATCACAAAACTAAGTAAATGTTGCCAGAGCATTCATTATCCAGGCTAGCACAATAGCATTACACCTATCCCATAGCGCATATAAAGCTAGGATCAACTATGTATTTTCTACAGGTTCCTAATACAAAACCTAGTTTCTTTTTGCCATACAATATAATTTTCATAGATCCACTCCACAATGAATAATTTTCATAACTTTGAAGTTGATTTGAAATAAGAACTACGCCTTGTGTATCAGACGAATGAATATAGAGAGGGTGATTGTGATAAACTAGGTCTACATTCTGATTATGTAGTGCTTGAGTGGATGGGCCAGAGGATGCACTTTCTTCGATAGTCAGTGCAGTAATCAAATAGCAGATCTTCCAAAAACTACAATTGAGATTGAAGTTTTATAGTGAATTGAGATCCTTTCAAAGAGGAACAATCGCCTAAGGTCACAGATATGAATGCAAGCTCAATTTGTGAGAATTCTCCACTTACTTCTCTTCACACCTAGTTTCTCCTAATTCTGAACCAGGCAATGTCATCGGAGCTTTGATACCATGTTAATGGAGGTTAGTTATGGAGGTGAGCAAAAGAGGAACTGAAATAAGAAAGCAGAAAAAGAGAAATATATTCTCACTAGTTTAAATAATGAGCTACAAAGTTTGAAATGAAAGTACAGTCCACTATTTATACATTAGACTAACTAACTAACTAACTTGTTTTAATTTAATCCTACACTACTTTCAGCTCATTAACAGCTGGCTTCTAACTGTGCAACTGCTCCTAATTAACTGCCTCAACACTTAGTACGCCTTATATCCTAGTACATTTTATAATTTTCAATATGTATAATATAGTTTAAAATGACAAATAAAATCTGCTGAATTTATTAGGTTGATTGGATTCATTATTCCACACTCTGCGCAAATGGAGCATGATTTTATATATAGGAAACCTCTGATTTTCATATTGACTCATTCGTCAATTGGCTGTTAATTAAACTATAGAATATTATCATGTGATAGAGCAAATTTACACTATAATAAGTTCTTATGTTCTAAATAATGATATAATATTATTTACTCGTTTTTAACACGATTATATGGAATGAGAAAACTAAGATGAAAAAATTTAGACATTTTGTTTCAAATGCTAGGTGTAATGATTAGTTTGACCGGCTGAACTGTATCTTCAAAGTCAAGATTTCATGTCCCAAAATGCGTAGACGCGGCTACATGCACATCCAAAAGTTTGTTAGGATATATGTTTCTTTAATTATCATTAGGGGGTAAATTAATTAAAAAAAATTGATTAAGATACAAATCAAAAAAGAAATCATATCTTAAGGGTGCAAATTGCAAATAACTCAAAAGTTTATATGGAATAAACTTTTTAAGATGCTGACGGTGGAGGATTGGCTTTCACAGAGATTATTTTATTTGACCCTTTGACTAGATGACCAAGAAAAAAGTGAAGATATGCCATTCTCGAAATCTCAAGGTGGATTAACTAAAATGATGGGAAAGAAAAAGTTCGAAACAAATACTCTCTTGTTTCAACTTATATAAAGTAAGTTTGACTAGAGGCGGCGCTTAAAAGAAGAAAGAAATCTTTTTCGAACTTGTGCATATAATGAAATTCTCGCTATAAAAATATTCTATCTAATGTAAAATAGAAAATTTAAATAAATTATTTGTTCAAATAATATATTTATGTTAAGAAATTCAATAAATATGTACACATATTCGTTAAATTGACGTCATATTTTTAAAATTCAAAACTTATAAAGTTACAATTCTGACTCGAACTCTCATGTAGACATGATAAGTTTTATTCTACATTATTGCCTTGTTAACTTCTCAGAGGTTTAGCTACTTAAATCTCCATTATCTTTCTTGCAGTGGCGTAGCCAGGAATTTCGTCAAGGATAATCAAATTTTAAACAAGCCAATAATTTTTTTGTTGATGAATGGTGTACACAAATATTTTAAATCAAATTGTACAACATTTAACTAAACAATGAAAAAATTTAATATAACTATTGCTTTATAAATCAAAATTAAAATAATAAAAGGACAACAATAGAAATTTTACCAATAAAGGTAAGCATAAAACCAAAGAAAAATGAGGGTAGAGAGAATTGGTAGTTTGTAGAGAGTTTTTTGTTGAAGAATTTTTATGGAGCTTGACTTTTAAATTATAAAATTTATTTTAGAAATAACTTTTAGTTAAAATACTTTTAAGATTAGTTGTTTATTTTTACACAAATTTTAAGTTTTAAGAGTCATTTTATTAAAAAAAATTTTAATTGAAAAAGAATCAAATAGACCATATATGATGGTCTCCGTTTAGTTTTGGCAAACAAAGTAACCAGAACTTTGAACCCGTGAACTACACGTCTCTTTGAACATCTTGAACTGCTAGACTACCTCACTCAATTATGCTAAGAGTATTTAAAATAAAATATACAACTATTTAAAATAGTATTTAACTTATATACGCAATATGATTTTTCGATGAATGGTGTGCACTTGACCACACTGCTTTCTTGCCTGAGCATTTCAAGGAAGATCAAGAATTGGGAAAACATATACTTTGCACCTTAAACTTACCTTCAAAAATCACTTATACCCTAAATTTTTCGTGCATCCTCGTACAATTAATTATCAGAGTGTTTCCAGGTAAAAAGAAGTGAAAGAATAAAGGCTTTAAAAAAAGAGGCCGTTAAGTGTAATTAGTTGTAACTCGAAGAGAAAGATCCAATTAAAAGATGATACTCGTGGAATTTACTGTATCTTTAACTTTCTTTTATGTCGTGTCTTGAGAGTTAAAACTCCATTTTTGTCATGTCAGCTTTCAAGGGAATTTGAATAAGAATTGGGTACGAGAACACACACATTGTTTAAGTTTATAAGTGTTTTTTCCAGAGACAAGTTTAGGGTGCAAAGTATGTATTTTCCCGAAAGAATCAGTTATAAGAGTATTTGTAACAATGGAATATTTCTTCATACATCAAATAAAGCAACTTCCATTCTTCGAATTATTGTTAGTGTATCAGTTTGAAACAATCAATAAAACAGGAGAGGCATACCCCTCAGGAAACACAATGAAACCAAAGAAAGCCAAATAAATTGCATTTGTTGTTGTTTTCTATTAACTTGAAGCTGCTTGGGCAATCTCTTTTTGGAAGTTTGAAAACACTCATTGGCTCATCAGGAGGTTCTGCAAAAACTTTAACTTTGACAATAGAGCCATCTTTGATATCATAAGCAGATAGAAATTGATCGCTCTTCATTTTTGTAGACTTGTGATAAAGACGCATGTATTCATCTCCCCATACTTTTATGATTATCTTCATTAATTCTTTTACTGTACTATTTCCTCTCACTTCAGTATAGAACTCAGATGTTGGAGACTCTACCTTTATTCTCATTAATCTTGGTCCTCCTGAATATAAGCGGATTGTGAAAATGAAGAAATTGAAGCAGCTAGTGGGCAGGAAGTTGGAATTCAAATAATAGTTGTGTTGGAATGTAGAGAGGTTATCAAGATTTTCAACTATAAATAGGCATTTGGGATGGGAATTAATAATTTATAACGTGGATTAAACTATTCCACACGCCATTAATGAGGTTTCTCCCAAAGCACAAAATTTATTAGTGTTCACATGAAAATCTATCCAAATATTTAAAGCCATTAATATAATATACTCCTCACTTTATTGTACATACAGTTACTCAATGAGCCCTCCCTCCGTTCCTAACAGCCGATTAGTCTTTTTTCCTAGAATAATTTACGCGTACAGCGTAGAAAAGAAAATGTTTATTGAGATACATTTACCACATTTATATTTAGACGGATATATTTAGATTAGTATGTCATTTGACTGTAATAAAGTTAGTATGATGTGGGATCCCTCCACTTTTCATAAGGGTTTCGTGCAATTAGTTTGACTTGAGGATACAAATTTTTTTTAATAGGAAACATTTTTCCTTATAATGAGCTTTATAAATCGCCAAACACAAATTAAGTACCGTATATTGGATGGTTAAATAAGCAAAAAATAGTATAACGTGATGCATGCATAGGCCCGAACTTTTTTACCCTGCGGTTTATCTATGTGAACGAATTAGTTAAAGTGTACAAGATAAAGTTAAGTTGTCAGAAGCCAGAAATGCTATTTAAAAATAAATAAATAAGTTGCAATATTTTCACAAACAAAATAGAAAGTCTTTGGTGAGAATCCTATTTTGGTTTCGAAATGTGCATAAAAAAGATATTAAAATTTTAGTACGCCTTATATCCTACTAGTACTTTTTATAATTTTCAGTATTTAATATTGAAGGAAATAGGCATATAAACGCAACGGAAGCAATCACTCAAGACCATATTTTTACATGTAAACTAGACAAATATAATCAATTACGAGATAGTAACACTAACCTTTTAAAGCTACTGCACAAGTCTTCAATAATATTCGTGTTCTCCAGGTCTACGGTCTTCTGCTATGTATCCTGAAGCTCTACAAACGTGATACTTGAGTGGCAAGTATTTCGGTTCAAGAATAGTAGCCCTTTTGGTGTAAATTTCGGCCAGCAATCATAAGCCTTTAGGGTTATATTGCTTTGTTTATATATCCACGTTTTTTAGGTCATCCCTTAACCAAAAACGAGTAGGATTCTAATACCTACCAAAAACGTGTAGCCAAAATCGAAATGGAGTCTACTACGCACCAAAAATGTGTAGCAGTCTCCTAACCCACCAAGGATACCATTTTCCTTTTTAATTTCCTTGTTCTAGAATATTCAGGCACAGCAGGGACCACAGATTTAATAACGAGGCTTCCTATTGTTAATTCGGAATATGAATGAATTAATCCTACCACAATAAATTATAATTTATTCCACTAGAAAACTGTAATTGCACTCCTCAATTTAACTTCGAAATCATTCATTAAAAACTTATTTGACTTTCCGTGTTAACATTACAAATACCAATCAAATAAATTAAATTACTGACAATTTAATTCATCGACTAATTTAATCCTTTATACTTCTGCTTAACTTATTTCATGTGACGGATACAAAATCCACCTGCAGGGTTTTCACATGAAAACTTTCAAGCATCCATAAAGGGGTATCATCAATCTCAATGGTCAAGACACAGATTCTATCAACTAATTATTATTTCACAAATGCACTTTGCCATTATTCAATTTACTAGGAATACATTAACTCGCAGTCGAGTCGTACCTTTTAATAAATCAAAATAATGAACGAAGCACATTGATCATAACAATTATATCAAGATTAAGAGTATAAGAACATTCAATGAGCTAGAGGTAGTTTTATATATTCAGCACAAAAACACTTATCTCTACTTGGTCCGTTCAATACATAAAAATGTACTAGCATAAGAAGTTGGAACTAAACCATTCCCATAATCAAGATAGATTATAATTTAATCTTATGCTACAATCATCAAGATACTTTGCCCAATTTCATCTTTGATTGTGAACATTAACTTTATAACTTATAAGAATCGACAATTTAATCTTCCGCGCATGAGCTAAAGCTCCATACACTAAATCGTCTACTATATAAGTAAAGGGCACACATATGAAAAAATGATCTATTTAAATTAAGATTTCATTGAATTGAATAAATGAATAAACAATAGTTCCAAAAAATATAACATAATACTATAATCAAACCACATGGTTAATTGTATATCCTAACAATCTCCCACTTAGACTCATAACCATGCATCTACAACTCTAATACCCATTTCTTCTGCATGCTTGTCAAAAGTCTTCTGCGGCAAGCTTTTGGTAAACGGGTCTGCCAAATTGTCTGCTGATGCAATCTTCAAAACTTTTACCCCTCCCCTCTGAACAATGTCACGAATTAAATGATATTTACGCTCAATATGTTTACTCCTCTTATGGCTTCGTGGTTCCTTCGAGTTTGCAACCGCACCACTATTATCACAATAAAGTATAATTGGTGCTTGTACTGAAGGGACCACACCAAGCTCTTTCAGGAAGTTCCCGAGCCAAACAGCCTCCTTGGCAGCCTCAGAGGCAGCCACATATTCGGCTTCCATGGTGGAATCAGCAACACATGATTGCTTAATACTCCTCCAAGTTATGGCTCCTCCTCCTAAGGTAAACACATGTCCTGAGGTAGATTTTCTAGAATCTCTATCTGACTGGAAATCTGAGTCTGTATACCCAATGGGTACAAGATCGCTTGAGTGAAAAACCAACATATAATCCCTAGTCCTTTTCAGGTACTTGATAATATGCTTAACTGCAGTCCAATGTTCACTCCTAGGATTAGACTGAAATCTTCTAACTATGCCAACAGCAAAGCAGATGTCAGGTCTAGTACATAACATTGCATACATAAGGCTCCCTACAGCAGAAGCATAAGGGACCGCCTTCATCTTCTCTATCTCATCAGCCGTTTTGGGAGACTGATCCTTGGACAGAGAGATTCCATGCCTAAAAGGAAGGAATCCTTTTTTGGAATCTTGCATGCTAAATCTGGCGAGGATAGTATCAATAGTGCTTGAGACAAGCCTAATATCCTTTGCTTACGATCTCGCGTGAGCTTGATCCCAAGGATATGAGCTGCTTCTCCCAAGTCCTTCATATCAAAATGTGAGGACAACCACTCCTTGACTGAAACCAACATGCCCACATTATTTCCTATGAGCAAGATATCGTTTACATACAGTACCAAAAACGCTACTTTTTCTCCATCCCATTTTTTATAGACACAAGACTCATTTTCACATTGATCAAAACCGAAAGTCTTAATCGACTTGTCAAAACAAGTAGGATTCTAATACCTACCAAAAACGTATAGCCAAAACCGAAATGGAGTCTACTACGCACCAAAAATGTGTAGCAGTCTCCTAACCCACCAAGGATACCATTTTCCTTTTTAACCACAGTATAAGGAACAGAGCAAGGGACTCCGTGAAAGCAAGCCTAATCGTAGGAACGACACCACAGTACAAAGAATAAAGCAAGAGACTCGAGGAAAGCAAGCTTAATCATAGGTACGAAAGTTTTCCTAAAAAAAGGGGGCTGGCTATTGCCAAGCTACACCCAACGGGCTGGCTATTGCCAAGCTACACAAGCAGTTAATTTGTTTATAGTCGCAAAAGTTTTCCTACAAAAGGGGCTGGCTTCAACCTTGCCAAGCTACACAACTCGGAAAACTTTTGGGACCACAGATTTAATAACGAGGCTTCCTATTGTGGTATTAATTCGGAATATGAATGAATTAATCCTACCACAATAAATTACAATTTATTCCACTGGAAAACTGTAATTGCACTCCTCAGTTTAACTTCAAAATCATTCATTAAAAACTTATTTAACTCCCCGTGTTAAGATTACAAATACCAATCAAATAAATTAAATTACTGATAATTTAATTCATCGACTAATTTAATCCTTTATACTTCTGCTTAACTTATTTCATGTGACGGATACAAAATCCACCTGCAGGGTTTTCACATGAAAACTTTCAAGCATCCATAAAGGGGTATCATCAATCTCAATGGTCAAGACACGGATTCTATCAACTAATTATTATTTCACAAATGCACTTTGCCATTATTCAATTTACCAGGAATACATTAACTCGCAGTCGAGTCGTACCTTTTAATAAATCAAAATAATGAACGAAGCACATTGATCATAACAATTATATCAAGATTAAGAGTATAAGAACATTCAATGAGCTAGAGAGGTAGTTTTATATATTCAGCACAAAAACACTTATCTCTACTTGGTCCGTTCAATACACAAAAATGTACTAGCATAAGAAGTTGGAACTGAACCATTCCCATAATCAAGATAGATTATAATTTAATCTTATGCTAGAATCATCAAGATACTTTGCCCAATTTCATCTTTGATTGTGAACATTAACTTTATAATTTATAAGAACCGACAATTTAATCTTCCGCGCATGAGCTAAAGCTCCATACACTAAATCGTCTACTATATAAGTAAAGGGCACACATATGAACAAATGATCTATTTAAATTAAGATTTCATTGAATTGAATAAATGAATAAACAATTGTTCCAAAAAATATAACATAATACTATAATCATACCACATGGTTAATAGTATACCCTAACAAAAATATGGTCTAAAATGACAAATTAAAATCTGTTGAATTTACTAAGTCGATTGGATTCATTATACCACACTCCGCGCAAATGAGGCATGATTTTGATATATTGGAAAGTTCTGAAGTTGACTCGTTCATTCAATTGGCTGTTAATTAACTATAGAATATCATCTTGTGACATTATTATTTGATAGAGCAAATTTACACTATAATAATTAAAAAGTTCTTAAATTCTAAATAATCATATAATATTTACTCGTTGTTTGCATGATTACATAGAATGAGAAAACAAGGAGGAAAATTTCAAAACATTTTGTTTCAAACTGGTACGTGTAATGATTAGCTTGACCGGTTGAATAAGACGTATTATATCTTCAAAGTCAAGATTTCATGTCATAAAATGCGAAGACGCGGCTACACGCACATCCAAAAGTTTGTTACTTAAGTTAACTTTATGACAAAGAATCTTTCCAAATTTATTAAACTTATGGAGTGTGTTGAGAAGATGGTTGGCCAATTGTTATTCCTTTCTGAATACTTGATAATGGGTAGAAAAAGTACTAAAATAATGTAAATTATCCTATATTTAATTCTTGTTTGTTTGGATTTGGATGTTAATCACATTGATTCATGTTAATGTAATGTGTTTCTATGTGTAGGAATAAGTTGAATACAATCGGGGATGAAATCGGGAAAGGAAACAAGCCAAAACAAGAAGAAAGAAGCAAAAAAAAAAGGGGGAACCAGCCCACAGGCCAGCGCCCAACGCTGCCTGTGGTGCTGGAACCAGTGAACTCCAGCAACATTCTGCCTCCAGTCCCCTGGACAGCGCCCAGCGCCCCCCAGGGGACCAACTCCGGAAATTGTCTCCTTTTTGATCTAGAAGACCCTAAACCGCCCCAAAACCTTCCCAACTCTTATATAAACACCCAAAACCCATCTAGGAGGGATACAACGTGATTTTTGGAGCAAAAGGGAGCTAGGAACATCAACAACATCAAAAAATTCTCAATTCATCAAGCAAAACTAGTATCTCTATTTTAGTTTTTCTTCATTAGTTATTTGATTTTGTTGAACATGAGTGGCTAATCACCCCTTGTTCTGGGGTTGTGATTAGCCATGAATATTGTGTTTTTAACTTGACGGATTTGTTTTAATAGTTAATGTGGCTAAGATTGTTTCTTCAATTCTATGCTTAATTTCTTAATTGTTTGGCCATCAATTGAGTTATATTAATTTATCTATGCTATGTTTGAGAAAACTAAGTGTAGATTAGAATAAGAATTGAAGAAAGCATGTTCTTAACTTTGTTAAAAAGAGCGGATTCGCGATTAAGATGGCAATATACTTAATTGTCATGCTTAATTATATAAATCGTGATCTTCATACATTCTTAATAGATTAATTCCATAGGAATATAGGCATTAATCTTGTTAAGAATAGACGAATAGTACTTCGGAAGAAGGCTATGAGTATCATTATCGATTAATTAGCAATCTTACATTAACTACATAAACGATAAGTCAATTAGAACGCAATAGGATTGGGAATATAATCACAACCCTGGAATCTTTGTTTTATTGATATCAAAATACAATATTGTTCCTTTCAATTTCTAGCATTAATCTAGAATTATAATTTAGACTAAATCATATACTAAACTTGATCATTGCTTGATAAAATAACAATATTAGTTGTTCTAAAGTAGTTAAACTTAAGTCCCTTGGGTACGATAATCCGAACTCATTGTCCTATATTACTTGTCGATCACGTATACTTGCGTGTGCGTAAGGAAGCAACAAGTTTTTGGCGCCGTTGCCGGGGACTTAAAATTTTACTACTTTATCAATTTACAGCTTTTATTTGTTAGTTGTTCAAGTTACACTCGACTGACGTTGTTTGCTTTGACTTAGGCTTTTCTGTTGAATGCGGAGAACGAGAAGTGCAAACAACCTACTTCCCTTTGATCCAGAGATTGAACGTACCTTACACAGACTAAGGAGGGAGGTAGACGCCAGGACCAGAACTAACCCAGAGCTGGATATAGTTGAGCTACCACAACCTATCAACATGGCAGGAAACGCAGAAAGAGCGGTGATTGAAGCGGCAAGGCCTAATCTGGCCAATATGACTCAGGCAATTGTTAAGCCTGAAATCACCGGACATTTTGAGCTGAAACAGTATATGGTGCAACTTATCCAATCTACGGGCCAATATGTGGGGCTACCTCACGAAGACCCACAACGACACATTCAGAATTTCTTAGAGATAACAGACACGTACAATTACCCGAATGTGTCGAAGGATTACGTGAGATTAACGTTGTTTCCCTTTTCTCTGTTGGGGGAAGCAAAAGAGTGGCTACAAAAGGAGCCGGCAAACAGTATATACACATGGGATGACTTGGCAGGAAAGTTTCTGATAAAATTCTTTCTCACCAAGAAAACCAAATCACTGAGAAGTCAAATCCTGGGCTTTGAACAGAGAGAGGGGGAAACCCTTAGACAGGCATGGGAGAGGTACAAAAAGCTACTAAGAGATTGTCCACACCATTGCCAAACAGATGAGGTACTTGGCCATACATTTGTCGACGGTCTAGATGAAGCATCAAAGATGAACCTGGATTCGGCATGCGGTGGGAGTTGCATGGCAAAACCTTATAGCGAAATTCAACTCCTATTAAACAACTTTACTGCCAATGATCATAATTGGCAAGGTGATGGTGACTCACGCAGAGCCATAAAACAGAAAGGAACGGGTTTGATAGAGTTGGATGATTTGACAGCCATGAGAGCCGAAATGGCTAAATTGGCTAATCAGATGAATCGTATGACTATGCAGCAGGTACAGCCCAGGCAGCAGGTTCAGCAGTTATCCTTATGTTGTGAGATATGTGGTGATAACCACACCAGTGATATGTGTCCTACCAATCCGGAGTCAATCTATTATGTGGGCCAACAAAGCAGGGGCCCCGGGAATCAACATGCACAATATGGAAATTCCTACAATCCAAATTGGAGGAATCATCCTAATTTTTCCTGGGGAGGTAATCAGCCACAACAGAATATGAACAGACCACAAGGAAATTACAATCAATCACAGAGGCAACCTTCTCATCCTGAGGAAAACACAAATGACTTATTGAAGCAGCTGGTGCAAGATAACAAACAATTCAGAACGGAGTATCAAACCCTCACTACTACGGTGAGAAATTTAGAACGCCAGTTAGGACAATTGGCCGGAGCACAGAATACTCGACCTGCTGGGGCATTACCCAGTGACNAAGGAATGGGAGGCAGTTAGAGGAGGTCGAAAAGAAGAAGAAAAAGCAAGTTACTTTTAATGAGAACCCGATTACCATGGAGAGTACTTCAGAAAAAGCCAAAAGAGATGAAAATATAGCCAACGAGGCAGTGGTTAAGCAACCCCCACAATTGGTTGCAAGGCCACCACCTCCCTTTCCCCAGAGATTGCAAAAGTTGAAAGACAACGAAGCATATAAAAAATTCCTTGAGATCTTGAAACAGGTGCAAATAAATATTCCGTTAGTAGATATTCTTCAAGAAGTCCCTAAATATGCAAAATACATCAAAGACATTGTAGCCAACAAAAGACGATTGACTGAGTTTGAAACAGTGGCACTTACTGAAGAGTGCAGTTCGAGAATTCAAGGAAAATTACCACAGAAGTTAAAGGATTCGGGCAGTTTCACCATCCAGATATCTATTGGAAGACATGCAGTGGGAAGAGCACTATGCGACCTCGGAGCAAGCATAAACTTGATGCCATTATCAGTGTTCCGACAGTTGGGGTTAGGCGATCCACGCCCGACCACAGTCCATCCAGAGGGTGTTATTGAGGACGTTCTAGTCCAAGTGGGATCGTTCATATTTCCGGCGGACTTCATCATTTTACACTACAAACCAGATCAGGACGTCCCATTTATTTTGGGACGTCCTTTTTTAGCCACTGGTCGAGCCATCATAGATGTTTGCGAAGGAAAGATGACTATGCGAGTGGGGGACCAAGAAGAGGTATTTAATGTGTATAAGGCATTACGGCTGCCAACACATTATGAGGAGCTGTCTATGATTTCTGTGGTAGAAACGGTTTCTACATCTGTAGTACCGTACCTGAGCCCAGCTGACCCAGTCGAATGCCTATTAATTGGGAAAGTAGAAGATATTGAAGATGACATAATCCGAGATATTGAGCAGTTAATGGATCTATCTTGCAACTACATTCAAGGGTTCAGAAAATTTGAAGAATTAGAGAGGTCTGTTACTCTGACCCCTCCCAGGCCATCTATTGAAGAAGCACCCAAGCTTGAACTCAAGCC
>MCJB01052395.1:26712-37122 GCA_002018475.1 Nicotiana obtusifolia | reverse complement strand
TACCCCCCACCCCAGCCCACCCGCAAAATATTTTTCAAATTTCACATTTTAAATACTAATTTGTTATTTAAGAAAATATATTTTGATTCTCAAAATACTAATAGTATTTATTTACCTTTTATACATAGGTGCATAAAAGGTAAAAGGCTCTGTTTATGTAAGATGAGCATAGTTCTAAAACATGGGTCAAGTTGAGCGGGTTGGGCTATGACTCATTGTTTAGCCCATCTTGACCCAATCTATCTTAACCCAAGTACATTTTGAATTGAATTGAACAATGACCTATTTATTAATCTAATCCATCTTGATCCTCCCATATTCAACTTAACCCACCCATTTGCCACCCCTGGTTAAGTTAGCAGTCTCTGCTTCTGTTAGTCCTGTCTTTTAGGACAAAGAGAAATGGGGTTATGGGTGAGTGACACGTGGATAGAAAAACGATAAAAAGAAGACAAGCTTCCTCTTTCATGTATTTGCTCTATCTTAAGATCTAAGTATATATAGTGTCAAGTCAAAACTCATTGTCTTTTACCCTACATGAAAAGGTTGACGGAAGAGCAAAGGGAAAAGTGGATGATAATAAGTGGATAATAAGTGGATTTCATTTCGTTTTCCACTTTACTTCTAAATCAGAATTGTGGTTTTGACCAACCTAACTACGAAGAACAAAAATGGAAAGATGCCTACATTGTGGGATTTCTAGGAATTAGACCTAAACCTAATCAAAGTTTGATTCAATTAGAGAACAATTCAGTGATTAAGAGGTAACATTTCAAATTATCTCATTACGAGTTTGAATATCGATAATCTTGTGAACATTACTAGTCAATTCTGTCTTTCTAATTTCCTATTAATTATGTGAAATATAATGATATCAATTTTAAAAAAGTGTGCTTTTCAACTTGCAGAATAAAAACATATTCATCATCGTATAAATTTTTAAATCTCAATAAAATCTTCAAGGTTAATTGAAGTGAAATTAATTGTGGATGAAATTTATGAGAATTGTTTCTCGATACAAGAGGAGGTTAAACAACAATAACATACCCAGTATTATCTCACATCGTGAGATCTGGGGAGGGCAGTCTGTACGCAGATCTTACCCCCTACCTTGTGAAGGTAGAGAGGCTGTTTCCAATAGACCCTCGGCTCAAAAAAATATAAGCACCACATTAATTAAAAAGGTAGACAATGCGGAGCAACACCAAAAACCCATGTAAAAGTAGCATAGAAACAACACGACAATAAGATGATCAAAATGAAAGAAAATGACGGGTATTCATAAAAACCTACTACCAACAGAATGCTGAGTGCGTACTAATCCTATTGGAATGAACAATCTATCACCTATCATATTACCCTAATCCTCGCCTTCCTATCAAGTGTCATGTCCTCGGTTAACTGAAGCTGCGTCATATCTTGCCAAATCACCTCTCTCCTCTTCTTCTTCGGCCTACCTCTACCTCTCAGTAGGTCCTCCAATGTCAACCTCTTACACCTCCTCACCTGGTCATCTGTGCTCCTCTTTTTCACATGCCCAAACCACCTAAGCCTCGCTTCCCGTATCTTGTCCTCAATGGGGGCCACACCCACCTTGTCGTGAATAACCTCATTCCTGATCCTATCTAACCTGGTGTGCCCGCATATCCATCTCAACATCCTCATCTCTGCTACCTTCATATTCTAGATATGGGCAATCTTGGCAGGCCAACACTCAGCCTATATAACATAATCGGTCTGACCACCACTCTGTAGAACTTACCCTTAAGTTTTGGTGTCACCTTCTTGTCACAAAAAACACCAGAAGTGAGTCTCCATTTCATTCATCCTGCCCTAATACGATGTGTGACATTTTTATAAATCTCCCAATCCCCCTGAATAATAGACCCAAGGTACTTAAAACTACCTCTCCTAGGGATGACTTGCGAGTCCAGCCTCACCTCCCCTTCCCCTCCCTGAGTCTCGCCACTAAACTTACACTCCACATATTTTGTTTTAGTCCTACTCAGCTTGAAACATTTAGACTCCAGGGTCTGCCTCCACACTTCTAAACTCGCGTTCACACCGCCTCGTGTCTCTTCAATCAATATAATATCATTTACAAATAACATGCACCACGGCACCTCCCCTTGGATGTGGTGCGTCAGAACGTCTATCGTCAGGGCAAACAAAAAAGGGATGAGTGCCGACTCCTGGTGCAACCCATCATGATCAAAAAATGGTCCGAGTCCCCTCCCACCGTCCTCACTCGGGTCTTTGCTCCATCATACATGTCTTTAATCATCCTAATATATACAATAGGTACACCTCTAGCCTCTAAACACCTCCCCAAAACCTCTCTCGGGACTTTATCGTACGCCTTTTCTAAGTCAATGAACACCATATGCAAGTCTCTCTTCCTCTCCTTATACTGCTCCATCAAACTCCTAACAAAATGAATTGCTTCTGTAATCGAGCACCCCAGCATAAACCCGAATCGATGATATAAGAGGAGGTTAAAGTTTATCTGATTTGTATGAATTGTTGAAAACATAGATTATCCAACAAGTCATGCTATATCTTATGACTGAGGTTTGTATACTAAGAGAATTGATACTAGGTTAGTCAATTTAAAGCCTATGACATGTATTATTCACTTTGGCTCACGTTACGAATTTATTTCTAGGACTATGTTGTGGAAATGATATCAATAGCCACTTTTAAACGTGCTGTTTAATATATATAATATATTTATAGTTTACAATATATTTAAAGATTAGTCATTTCGTTTAAACTTTAAAATAACGTGTCAAAAATTATGTCCTGAATTTTTAATTAACAGTTCAGAAATTCAGGACTCTTAGTCTTGGAGTTTGGGCGAATTGACTTATCTTTAAATACATTAGAAATTGTGATACATTTTAAATAACAGACTTAAAAGTGACTACTGATGTACTTCACCCGGCTATTGTATGTCAAGTCTGCTCCCGTTTGGCCATAGATTTTACCTTCATTTTTCAAAAGAAAATTAAAAATTTATTTGTTATGAAATATGATCATATTTTGGAAAAAAGAACTTCAAAAAATTTCAAGTTTTCAAAAACTGTCTTAAACCAGTTTTCTTCCACTCATAAAACTTCAACTTTTCTTCAAATAAAATTCATGTCCAAATATAACATCAGCTTTTAAAAATTATTTTTCAACAAAACCTCAAAAATTATTTTTTCAAATTTTAATTAAATTTATGTCCAAACGCTAACTAAGATACAGGTACTATGTAAAATTTTATTTGTCCCACTTTTTTATTCCATTTAACTTACAATATTGTATGCTTCCTTGCTCAAGCACTTGAGCAGTCTATGAGAATTTTTAAAAAACTGAAGAAGTGTCGCAATCCCCAAATATGCCCCTTTTCCCAAAACTTGACCGTTTTGTACATCTTCTTGTTCTTTGTACTTCCTCTATCACCACGTCCTCCTCCTTCCTCTCGCCAACATACCGTAAATATATAATTTTTTTTATTTTTTCACATTTATTGTTAGTGAATATTCTGTACCTTTTTGCCTACAACCCCAGGTTTTGTTTAATATTCAGTTCTTGTTAAGTTTTTAATTAAATCTTTATTACCGTTAAATTAATGTAAAATTTTACTTCTGGTTTCCAGTTTGTTTGCACACTCCAGTTCCACTCTGCACTACATAATAAAGTTCACATGTTTCTTTTCTTTTTTAATATTTATCTTTTTTTCTTTATTTCTTGAACTAGGTTTTTCTTAAAGTGAAATGCTTATTCTGAAAATTTTATGGAATTTATCGGTATATTTACACTACATTCTCAGTTTTCTTAAATGGGGTTTCTCTAAATTTGAGGTATTATGAAGTAATAAAGAGGAAACTGCTTGTTTTCAATTTCTGAAACTCAAGATTTGAATTGGGACTTGAAAATCTTGACATTTTGAGATTAATTTATATATTAGGAATTCATAGAAGTTTGTTTGTAGTGCAGTTAAAGTTTCCCTCCTATATTTGTTTGTTTTATTGTCCATTTACTTTCAAGATTTTAGTTGTCTTTTTCTTAGGTAAATGTCACATTGCCTTGCCATGAATTTAGGCTGGGACTAGAATACTTTTGAATAATTGCCAAATGTCATATTTTCTATGTTTTACTTCTGTTGCTGATGTTGCTTTTATGTTGTTTTCTTACAAAGTAGTAGTCTGATCTGAGTAAATGTAAATTGTATCTGAGTTGTATAGTGGGAAGGTACATTATAAGAATTTTGGATTACATTTGAGGTTCACTAGATTACAAGTTTTTTCCAGAGAGGATTGTGTTAAGTTAGTTGAAACGAATCCTCCAATTTATTGGCATTGTCAGTTTCCGGGTTCTAATAGCATAAATAAGGGTTTTCAAGGCTGTAATAAGGTATTGAGTGCTTTTGGGAAATGGGGCACTATGCACCTGTCTGGGATCATAGGGCTTCGGTCGAAGTAACGAAAGATCCGAGTGGTATGAATCAGGTCACGCTTCGTAACCCTAAAGGTGCCTCTGTACGGGTTAGAATCTCTAAACCAATCTGTTAGTTTAATTAGATGTAATGATTTTATGATTCTAAATCGTCTGTTAGATCTGCAATCAATTAAAGAGAACTGTCATTGATGTTGTTATTTGACTCGTTTTGGAAATGAAAGACAATTTCCCTAATACGGCTATTGACCCTTTTTGTCAAAATTCAGGTTAGCTTGCTCGGAGGACAAGTTACTTCTTGGCGGAATGATCGAGGTGAAGAGCTCCTATTCACCAGCAGTAAGGTGGAGGTTTCCATTTCAGTATTAGTAAAATTCTTACATTGGCTAATTTGACAAATGATACGAGGGTCTTGACTGGCAATTCAAATCTTTCGTTGTAAGGTCGATGTCATGGGAATTAAATTTGGGAATTTGGATTAAAGGTTTTCATCCAGTAGGTCACGGGTTCGAGCCGTGAAAACAACCTCTTGTAAAAATGCAGGGTAAGGCTGAGTACAATAGACCCTTGTGGTCCGGCGTCCCCGGACCCCGCGCATAGCGGGAGCTTAATGCATCGGGCTGCCCTTTTAATTTGGATTAAAGGTTTCGATATCGTAGCAGAAGACTTGGCGAAACATTTTACTCTTTTAGATGCTTGCGCAAGTAGATCATCTCTGTGCTGATAGGAAATGCTAATTAAAGTGAAGTTCAGTGTTTATTTTCTTGTAGATTAGAGGGTAAAGTGAACTGGCAGTGTAGTCACTAGTTCAGATTGCTGTTGAAATTCCAGATGTCGAGGTGAATTCCTTGTATGTGAGATGGTCATTCGAACAGGTAGAGAATGGAGAGAGCCCTCTTTTATAAGGAAATAATTAATGATAGCTATTGAGATTGCTGAAAGATGAGAATAGTAGTGTTGGTTGGGCTAGTCGTATGCTCCTCTGTCCTATTTTCATCAATGTACTTTCTATTCTAGCCGGTCCCAGAATGTTATCTTTTTCAAAATGGTAAATCCTTCTCCTTACCAACAATTTAACTAATACTATAAATTATTAAGTACTGTTTTACATTAGTTCAAATTTAATAGTGTGACTTCTTTTGAACACTTATTCTCTACCAAGTTCATCTCTATGCAAATGTTTTGCACTTAATCTTTGTTTAAGTCAAAGAGAGTCCAATACAGTTGGCATTTGATGATAAGATTAGTAAGGTGATTCTTCTAATTTATTTTGTCAGCAGTAGAGATATTTGTAAGCATGAAAGAATGACTGTAAATCAATATATGTCAATATAGTGGGCGTAGAATGTTTCAACTTGGTGCTTTATAATGTACACAGGGTACTTATGAATCTTATGTCATCTGTTTTACCTGTAAAACCAGTTTGTGTTAGTGTAGAAAGCTGTTTCAATAATCTTATCCTCTGAAAATAAGATTAACAGTGGTGAATTGTAACATGAACATGACTAAATTGGTCGTAGTTTCCTCATTATTATGATGAATCATTTCTCTGGACAGAAGAAGACTATATAAACACTTCCTCGGGATTCCTTGAGCTCATAAGGCTTGTCGAAAACCCATCGTTACTTGATTTATCTGATCCCCATATCTCTTCTACCCCCATTTCCCCTATTATTAATGTTGTTACTTTCTTTCTCTTTCCTCCCTTATTCAAAATGGAGAATCTCGTGCTAAAAAGAATGGATGTTCAAGTCCTTTGCAAGGCATAATATTGAGTATGTGTATTTACAAACAATTACCTTTACAATTTAGGGCATCGTCAAATCTTCGAAAGCTGTACGAGGAGGAATCTCTGTTTTCTTTCCCCAGGTACCTCTAGAGGCTCAAATATTTGATAAATTTCTGCCGAATAACAGATCACGTAATTATCCTACTTATGCTGCAGTATGGAGTTGAGCAACATGGATCTGCCAGAAACAAAAATTGGACCATTGAAGATGACTCTCCATCTATAAACTCTTTTGATACCCAAGGAAAATCTTTTGTTGATTTGCTGCTCAAACCATCAGAAGATGATCTGAAATTCTGGCCTCATGTGTATGATCTTCACTTTGTAGTCACCCAATTAAGAGCACTTAATTTGGTCTAGCAATTTTGCCATGAATTTATGCAGCTAATATGAAACAAGATGGAAATAGCCTCTTGCAGAAACGCAGGGTAAGGCTGCGTACAGTTGACCCTTGTGGTCCCACCCTTCCTTGGACCCCGCGCATAGCGGAAGCTTAGTGCACCGGGCTGCCCTTTTCCCACTTGTGGTGGTTTGTTGTTGTTGTAGTAATATGAAACAAGATGTCAAAATGTTTTTAAAAAAAAGTTAAGATAGTCGACTTTCTGGCTAGATATGAAAGTGGAATTTTAACTATTTTTCATGTTGGGACTTTATTACTTGGTGTAAATTTTCAATATTGAGTCTTTCAGTTCCATGGTTAATGTTTACAACTGTAGTTTTCAAAGTTGTCCGTAAATATCTTTCTTCTAATGCTTCAGCTTTGAGTTTCGGCTTCGGGTTTCTCTTGCATCAGATGGAAGCTTGTCCTTGATATCTCGAATAAGAAACATCAACGGCAAACCGTTCAGCTTCTCATTTGCTTACCAAACATATTTCTCTGTTTCTGACATAAGGTATGTGGTTTCTCGTCGTTTTCATGTTCATGAATTTCTTACTTCATCATGTCTATCGGTAATTTTATTCAAATTTTAGTTTTCCTGGAAAAGCTTGAAAGCTATTCAGACTTAAGAGAAGAAAGAAGAGGAAGCAGTTTCATTGTATATCATTGTTCATTTAAATGTTTGAGCATCTCTTAAGAGATTGATGAGTTTATTTCTTTTAGAACTAAACACGAATCTTATCCACAGTGAAGTGCGGCTAGAAGGTTTAGAAACACTGGACTATCGTGACAATTTGTGCAAGAAAGAACTCTTTACGGAACAAGGAGATGCCATAACATTTGAGGCTGAGGTAAATCTATTTATCTCAAAAGTTTGTAATTTTAGATGTTCGATTAGTGGAAAACTTAAACTTTAGGTGGTATTGCGAATCACATTTTGAAAATGACTCAACTTAGATATTTGATATATCCTTGGTATTTAACACTGAGCTACACGGAAGGAAGCATATCGATTGATGTTCAATAAGAAGATTTTTTTCTGAATTTTGGACAGAGAGAATAAGTTCTTCTCCTTTTCTTTCCATGACCTTAGCCAAGTCCAATTGATCTGGAATTGCAGGAAGTGCGCTTTTTGTTTTTCCTGAATTTCCACTTCAAAGGTGAATTGTCCAAGCATTATCTTAACGGTCTCTCCCCATATTGTGTTAGTGGCACCCCTTGTGTTTTCAATTTGCTGGAGACATTTAACTTAATATTCTATCTGAATCAATTTATGTGACACTCTTTCTTTTTTGTCGGTCCAAAAAGAATGACACATTTATATATTTAGTCAATTTAACTCTAAACTTCCTGTTTTATTCTTAATGAGATAATTATAGCCACATAAATTTTTTTGGCTTGTTTTTTTACCACAAGTTTCAAATTTTTTTATTCTTTATTAAACTTCGTGTCCAGTCAAACAACATCACATAAATTGGGACGGAAGGAGTAATAGATGTGGTCTTCTCAGAATTGTAGTTGGAATGCTTGCCATATCTTTCAGATCTGGAGCCTTTAGTTCTAGTTTAGTAAATTGGATATGTTAATCCCTTTGTTCAACTATAAGGAATTTGGCCTTAAAACTCATCCTTTTTCTTTCAGATTGACCGCGTCTACCATAGTTCTCCAAATTGCATTGCTGTTCTTGATCACGAAAGGAAGCGAACATATCTGATAAGAAAAGAAGGGCTACCAGATATCGGTAAGTTGCTTCAGTTCAACATCATTCTTTAAAGGTATTTTCGGTAGGAAGGGGGAAAACAATCCACCTTTGGGAGTATCAAATTGACACCCTGGCTGCCCTTAGCAAGGCTAAATTGCTACCTCAGGGACTAGATGGAGAGAAACTTTTGTGAATTCGACTTTACCATCTCTGTCTCATGATTCTTCTCTTAATAAACCTGGAAATGTTTGTTTTATCTGGAATGATATTAGTCAAGTAATAAAGTATAAATGTGTCTTGACATCTGTCTTTCACCATTTATTTTTAGTGCTAGAGAAACTTTTGACGCTAGTATCATAATCCTAGAAGTTGACTTCATGGAAGCCTGATTGCATACCACTTACAAGTCCAGTGTCGGACTGGGAATTATATCAAGGGGATTTGGAAATGCTAGCATGCCACACTTGGAATCCAAAATTTCAACCTTAAACCAGTTTTTTGAGTCACGTTTGCCACTAGACTAGGAGTTTTCCTTATTCATATATAAAAAAATTCTTTTACCCTATTTGCACAATATAATTTTATAATTTTTCCCCTGCCTATGACTAAACCTTATGTACTTGTTGCGTCTTGCCTTCTTCAGTGCTATGGAATCCCTGGGAAAAGAAATCCAGAGCAATGGTGGATCTTGGCGACGCAGAGTACAAGAAGATGCTTTGTGTTGATGGGGCAGCAATAGAAAAACCCATAACTTTGAAGCCAGGGAAGGAGTGGACGGGTCGCGTGGAGCTTGTGGTGGTACCATCAACCCTTTGCAGCGACTTTAGCCCCTCAAAGTCTGGCCAAAAACATTTTAGAAGTGGCTCAATTGCTTAGCAAAGGAATATAGACTTTTCAAAGTAGTTTCTACTTTCTCTAGGGTGGCATCCATTTGCTAAATGACAGTGTAATCGACAGCCGGTGATTGTCAGTGGTTGCTCCACTGTCTTTTATTTTGAAGGAGGAAAAGTTTTCTGGACTATAATTCTTTTATGTTTTGAAAGAGGGAAAGTTTTCTAGACTATAATTTTTCCATTGCAGTACAATTTTTATGTCTGACTTCTTTGCTTTATATTTATTTATTACTAGTTTCTGGACACGTGCGTTGCACGTGTATTCCAATAATTTTTTTTTAAATGGTATAAATAGACAATACTAAAACATGTGTGATAAGTTGCACAAAATTTAAAAGAGAAAAATACAAGCTCAAACTTGATATTGAATGAAAAATTAGTAAGATAATGTATAAACTGCGAAGTTGAACAACTAAATGCAGCTAGGTAAGTACGATGCAACCGGCATAAATGTTACTGTATGTAGCACTTTGACTTATCCAGCAATACAGCACACGTAGGTAGTCTAAACGAATAAAGTGCCTTATGGAGATACAAATACAAAGTTTTTGGAGACTTATTTTTGCTTTGTATATTTAAGACGTCAATATACAATGCCAAAGGGATATGGAACACTGAATCTAACTTTTAAGTATATTATAGAAAAATAATTATTTTAGTGGGTCCAATTCTAAATGAAAATCACTGTTTAGAGAACTCAGTAGAGTAATAGCAGCATGAAATGCCAAAAGATTGTGTCCAATTTAACTGCACCTTCAACAGTTCTTTGAAAGCCATAAGACAAAAAACAATAACAAGGAGAAGGAAATAATTCTAATAAGAGGAAGAGGAAGACCTATTTAAGTGGCAAAAACCAATAGGAAGAAAAATAAATAACATAAATTTGACAATAACATATTTATTACCACCAGTACATGATTTACGTCATCATCGTTAGTGCTGAAATTTCAGCTTTCGAAGATTAAACCAATAATGTGTAATAAAATAGAGGACAAAAAAAATCTCAGCATCTACATAGGAGAAAAAAGTGGACATAACAAAAATAATTCAGTAAATGAAATACTCATTGGAAAATGGAATTGGAACGCACAGATATTTGAGTAATTAGATAACCAATGTAATTAAGAAAATAGTTTGATGACTTTTAAGAGAAATTGATTTACAATAAGAGAATGACCAAACACAATATATATATATATATATA
>MCJB01052395.1:5678-23677 GCA_002018475.1 Nicotiana obtusifolia | reverse complement strand
CTAAAACAGAATTCTATTTTGAGGAGGGGATGACAGTCACATGCAAAAGAGGAATCGGTCAGGGGAGTGTGAGTGGGTATTGTGTGAAGGGATTCTGTTAACAGAAAATCAAAAAAAAGAATCTAAAAAAGAGTCTGTTTTGTTTGCCTATAAAAGGGAGGATTTTTTAGAAACGGGAGGGAATAGATCATCATAGAGGTCAGTCAAAAAAAAAAAAAATAGAACAATACCCTCACAGTAAAAAAAACAGTGGTGCACACATATATATACTCTGGTGATTTCTGGAATTGAGGGAGGTAACTAGAATTTTCCTTGTTTTTTTTTAATTGAAAAAGAAGATCGATTGGGAGTAGCTGGGATACCGCTGTTGCTGTAGTTGATTTGATGTTGCTGTTACGTGATAAGTTTGTCACAACTTTATAGGTACGTTCGAATTACCATGTAGCTGCGAGTTTGAAATTAATATCAAAGAATGATATGTTTACTGCTCAAATATGTGTAAACGAGGTGTATGTTCTTGTCGCTGTTTCTCTGTTAATAGCCATTAGTTAGTTGATGTTACTGCTCCTATTGATTCCTTTATGTTAGCCTATTAAATAATAGAATTGAACTTAGTGGCTTTCATAATGGTTTGGTTCTGTTGCTACTGATTTTTACTTTGATTTGCTTCAATAATGGGCTTCATGTTAAGTAATTAGTCAGAATATTAAGTGTTGATAAGTTCATATTATAGGCTGCCAGGATTTCTTTGTTATACTAACGATAAATATGTTGAATCATAGATTTAGCTCCTTCCAAAGCTATGTCCCCTTCCTGCACTGTTGCTACATTATTAGTTCATTCTTTGCTGGTCGTAATGTAGTTAAAGCTTAATTGACATTGTTTGTAAAGGCTGTCCAGCAACTGCTGGTGGTAATACTGGTTTTTTGTTTGGTCAGTAGTATCGAAATTTGGGTCAGTGCTCAAAGGGGGGAATGGTAAAATTCTGTAATAATCTGGTGCATCTAGCTCTTGTAATCACTTAAGGAATCTGCAATTATTTTTGTTAATTGGTTTGATGTCCAATCACTGTTTTAAGAAGAGTTCGTATTCCATCTGCTTGGCCAGTTCAAATATTGAGAATCCATCCTAAATCTCTCATATTAAGTCATACTTGCATGTAAATATCCCATACTGTCAATCGCTAAAAGAGCCCTTATTTTGTTTATTCCTCTTCCAAGGTTTAACTGTTGTATCGTTCTAGACTCAAATGAGTTCAAGGTACTAATAGATTATTAGGTGGAAAAGTGAAGGCTCAGTTGAAATGAAGCTGTTCATTTAACAGAACACTAATAGAAAAGAAGTGAAGAATAACCAATAGCTACTGGCTATCTTGTAGTTCGACTTTCGAGCTAACTGAAAGCTCCAGTTGTAAAATAATACAATTTTGCTATGAAATCAGTGGTTATATTTGTAATTGGACTCATGTTGATTGGTCTGTTTTAAGGTTGCTGTTATGAAAATAGTGCTGTTAATATAACATTTGGAATGTAGCCATTTTACGAAGTTTGGCTATGTCTGTAATTGTGTTGACTGGCCTGTTTTAAAGTCGCTGTTTTGGAAAAGTGCTGTTAGTGTAAAATTCGAAACATAGCTGTTTATGAAGTTAATGGCTAAATTTGTAATTGAGCTTCTTGTTGATTAGTTTACTTTAAGACCCTAGAGTCCAAGTAGACCCTATGTTTAATTAGAAACCAATAAGTTCCATGCAATTGATTAGACACTTTAAACATAAAGATTTTCTTAATTAGTAGAGGTGAGCCATATAATTAACGACGATCAGTCATGGCCCTTTTATAATTAAACACAAGTTTTGAATAATTAAGCGTTAACGCTTCAAACTTCGTAACTTGTTTCTAGGCACGATTAACAACATTGCGACTATGGGTACGGTTCCCGTGACATAGTAACAATGTCAATTTCGGGGGTACCTTTTAGGTAACCCGATTTTAATAACTTCAAATAATAAAAGCTTTTTCGAACTAACTTGAGGCGTGCCATACCAAACAAAATTTACAAATATATGGCCCTCATTAATTAAATACTTAGAAAACCGAGGTGTGCCGTTTCGTGAATTTCATGGCCCTCGAAAAACTAAAAACGCGTAGTTTGCTTTAGGCGCATTATTCTAATAATTCAATTTTCTAAACTCGGGTGTGCATTTATGTGACCCAAATCCAAAATCCCAATATTTAAATTAAAAGGTGTTACAAATTACGGGTGCATTTATGTGAAGTGATTTGTGACATATTTTGAGTAACATTGCAATTCTCCAATAATTCTAAAAGCGGACAATCAAAATAAAGTAAAATACACTATAAGCTAATAATAGGTATTAAAATCAGATAACAAGCCGATTTATGACAATGAAGCGACCGTGCTAGAACCACGGAATCCGAGGATGCCTAACACCTTCCCTCGGGTTAACAGAATTCCTTACCTAGAATTTCTGGTTCACAGTCTTCGTTAAGAAAGTCAAAATTTTCCTCGATTTGGGATAAAACCGGTGACTTGGGACACCAATTTAAAATTCCCAAGTGGCGACTCTAAAAAATAAATTAAAATAATTTCATTTCGAATAATGTCACTTTAATTGGAAAAACTCTTTATATACTCCTCACGGGGTGTACGAAAAAGAGGTGTGACAGCTCTGGCGACTCTGCTGGGGATCGAACCTAGAATCTCTGGTTCAGGGTTCAAGAACTCGAGCTTAAAATGATTGTTATATTTGGCTTTTATCTGATTTTATTACATGTTATGCCTAATGTGCTAAATGCCGTTTTTATTGCCTTGGATATTATTTGAACTGTTTATAAAACTGCTCCGAACCTTTCGCTTCTCATCTTCGGGGATGTGCACGCTGGCCGTGACTCCCTATTCTGTTAGTGTCTTACCTTAAATAAGAAAGAGGACGGATAAGTTGCAAAGCTGGGTGGCCTTTTGGTGCCCTGTACGTAGCCCACTCCTCGGCTCGAGTTGTCCGCTCGGGTTCACAAGTCTAGAGCAATACCCAGGTTTCAGCTTAGAATAACATAACCTCATGCCGGATCCCTAGTAGGAATGTTTATTTGCATCATGTGCATTTAACCTAGGGGACTCAACACAGGGTTTGGGTCCGTCTAGGACAGGTGACCTCGAAATTAAAGACCATCCTGATGCATAATTTACGTGCTACCTGTGCATTATTTCGCTCGGTTTGCGTGTTGACCGGCTCTTTGAATAAAATTAGAAAATTAAAAAAATGAAATGATGAAAGGCGAGGTATAAAAATTGAGGGTCGTTACACATTTTCCAAAAAAAGCCTGATGTCCAAAATAAGTCGAAACTCTGTCGAATTTTCGAAAAATAATAAATAATTAAAAAAATAAAAAAAAAATTTCTGGAAAAAAACAACAACCAAAATCTGATTTTTTGCAACAAAAAAAAAACAAAAGAACAAAAAAAAAAAAAAATTTTTGAAAAAAAAAAAAACAAAAAATCTGATTTTCTTCCAAAATGGAAAATTTGGAAAAAAGGATAATATATGATATTTTCTCACTCACTTTTGAAAATTAAAATATATAATATTTCGTTTAACGAAAAACTCAAAATACATTCTTTTATTTTGTATTTCCTTTGAAAATTCCTAAAAATAAAATAAAAAAAAATCCAGGAATACTTCTTTCTTCTTTTGAGTATTTTATTTCAAAATGACAATATATAGGAATTGTCGTCTTTACATAAATAGTCCAAATATCTCCGAAAGGACGCCGGAAGGCTGTTTTTGCAAAAACGACCACCTATTTTAATTTTTGACTACTTAGCAAGCACAACCCTAAAATCTTCTCATTCGAAGTGCTGAAGGGCTGTATTTGCAAAAGTAGCCGTTTAATTAAACATGTGCAAGATCGACCTTTTCGTTTGATAATTCACTAACTTTTTTTTAATCACCCTAATTTAAATGTGCAGAACGAGCACGAATCTTAAAAATGGAGATATTAACCAAGATTCCGTTGGAGCTGCACATGTGGTGGCAGGATTTGGGTGAGTCAGGGCAGAACACGGTTAAACAATATTTAGGCGGCCTCCCGGGTTTACTGACAATTAGACATAGGGGAGACCTCATAATGGCCTTAGTTACATTTTGGGACTCGGCTCACAATGTCTTCCATTTCTTAGATTTTAAGTTAACACCAACCTTGGAGGAAATGACTAGGTATATCGGGAAAGATGAAGTTCCATTGAGGCATGGGTATTTGATTGCTCCAAGAGCCGTTACGCCGCATAAATTCCTAGACCTGCTGAAAATAAGTAGAGGTGTCCGTAGCATTTCTGGGTCTCATAGTGTTCCCCAGAAAAGACGGGCACATTGATATCTGGACAGCCGGAGTTGTCAGCACATTGCTCACTCAGGCCAAGAGTATCCTTGCACCCATGATCGTATCTGAGATTTTTCGAGCTCTCACAGCCTATAAGGCCGGAGGAAACTTCTTCGAAGGGTGTAACCTTCTGTTGCAAATATGGATGGTTAAGCATCTTTGTCGGCGCCCTCGGTACATGAGGTACACATCGACGGAAAGGAGTTGTGTAACAGAATTCCAGGCCAGGATTAAAGGTGTTAGTATGCCTGAAGGGGTCACAGAATGGATATCCCGTCTCCGTTCTGTCACTGCGGAGCAAATAGAGTGGATGCTCGGATGTTCTCCAGTCGACGAAGTCTTGTATATGTCGGCTACTGGGCCTTAGTTTCTCCTAATGGGTCTTAGAAGCATCCAACCTTATGCACCATGCCGGGTTTTGAGACAATTTGGAAGATATCAAACGGTACCCAAGGATGAAGACCTCAGTCGTCATGCAATTGAAATTAGTGCCGAGGGACAGTTTCCAGAAAAAATAGTTCGTCAGATTTGGAGCGAATGTCAATACCTACCGGCAAACACTTGTGTTCGGGACATGTCTCGGGGCGAAGTCTCCCCTGGTTATTTAGCATGGTACAAGAAAGAAACCGAGCCCAGACGACCAGCCAAAAGACCCCACCTCCAAGAGTTTGTTGAAGAGTCACAAGCCCAATGAGACTGGTTAGCCAAAGAAAATGAGTATAGGGCCATCATAAGTAAATTAGAAAAACAAGTGAGGGATCTTCAGTTCGAGAAAGGTTTGCAAGCGGCAGCGGACGAAGGAGAAAAGAAAAAACTGACTCAGGAAAACGAAGTCCTCGAGGCTCAAATTCAACAGATGAAAATGGCCAGAAATCAAGAAAGAAGCCCGGCAGACGGAAAGCTTATCAGTAGCTTGAGGAAGAAGGTAGTAGAATGCCAAGACGGTCTAGGAAAATCTGAGGCAAAGCAGGAAAACTTAGAAGACAATTGGCAGAAAATGCTGTAGGGCGTGCACAGTTTGTCCGACAAATAAAAAGGAGATATGAAGGAACAATCACTGACTTGAAAAGAAAGATAACCAGTCTTGAAAATGAAGCGGAGAAACAAGCCCGGAACTTTAAAACAGACAGAGAACACTGCTATGATCTAATGGCCCAAATGGAACAGGATTTGCAACAGATACAAGATCAGAGCTATCGTGACCTTCAGGTGCTAAAAGCCCGAGACCAGCAAATAGAGCGTTTGCTTCAAGAGAAGGTCAGGGCAATTGCCGAGTATATTGTTGCGAAATGCCAGGCATGCGAAGACATGACTCAGACCACTTTCTTCGCCTCGGTGATGATATACGTCTGCTAGATAATGAGCGATCTAGAGCAGCTCCAAGGGGATCTTGCACAGAGGCCCGTGGCAAGACCGAACGATGTCCCACGGTCCCCAGGAACCGAAGCTTTAATGTATTCTTGATTTTGCAATATGTATTTTCCTTTTCTTACTTCGAGAATTGTTTCAAGTCTGTTGTTGTTCTTTTATAAAGATCGAGTCTGTAACAGAAATGTTTTGTTAATGGAAATTGAAAGTTGCTTCTCTATTTTCATATTTTTTTCCCCAGAATTATGTAGTATCTGATTAATTAATTTAAAAAAAAAAAGAGAGGAGAAAAAGAGCAAGAGTGGAACGGAAATAAAAAGTAAGAATTAGAAAGCAAAACAAAGGAAATAGGCAAAGCCGGAATGAAACACGCAACCGTCATGAAACACATAGGAATCCATTTAACTGCTTAGGTGCATCACACTCAATGTGCGATTACCTATCTGTTATTTGTCCTGAACTAACCGGTTTGCTGTTGAGTATAGGTTTGCTATTTCGGTGATTGGTTTTGTGGAGATCTGGCATCACATCCATATTTCACAAGGTCGAAGGGAAGTGTTGAAATGGCGTCAGAGATAACACTTCCAACCATTCCTATCACAGAGGAAAACCCAATTTCCGGCATATTGGTCCCGGAATCGGCAACTGCCGAAGAGAACAGACTATTAGGTCTCTGTATAATGGAGATGTGGGATGCTTGGACGAATGGAAAGGAACCACCAAGCGCAATCCCAGGATTTCCTGAGCTCTTTCCCAGAGCCAGTGGGACCACTAACATTCCAATAAGTTACCCATTGGGATATCCCACTATAACTGCCAATTTTGTGGGAACCCCCTCTGAAGATCACCCTCAGGCATCAAGTGCCGGTGCGACATCAAATATATTCACTGCACCACCTTGTGCGGCCACAACGCAGCCTACTTTGCCCCGACCAAGTTTCAATCCTTCGCCTTTTTCATATTAGGCACAGCCTTTTCCAGTTGAGTCAGCTCAGTTTACCACAACGGCATACCATCAATTGCCCAGATATGAGTTTGCTCCAGGACAAGAAACAAGCATAAAGACTCCCGAACAAGATGAGATGGCGAGAAAAATGAGGAGTCTTGAACAAAGCCTTAAAAACATACAAGGTCTAAGCGGACAGAAAAGCGTATCATATGCAGACCTATGCATGTTCCCTCATGTGCATTTTCCAGCGGGCTTCAAAACACCAAAGTTTGAAAAGTACGATGGTGGGGACCCTATTGCTCATCTCAAAAGGTACTGCAACCAGTTAAGAGGAGCGGGTGGAAAAGAAGAGCTCCTTATGGCCTATTTCGGGAAAAGTTTAGCAGGCATCGCCTCTGAATGGTATATGGAATAGGAGATGTCTAGATGGCACATTTGGGATGATTTGGCGAGAGGTTTTGTCCGATAGTTCCAATACAATATCGATATTGCACCGGACCAAAACTCCTTAGCCAATTTGAAGAAGAAAGCTATTGAAAGTTTCAGAGAATATGCCGTCAGATGGCGCGAACAAGTGTCGAGGGTAAAACCTCCTATGGACGAGGCTGAAATGGTTATGGTTTTCCTGCAAGCACAAGAGGCTGACTATTATCAAAACATGATGTCAGCAATGGGGAAGCCATTCGCTGAAGCCATAAAGATCGGCGAAATGGTAGAAAATGGTCTAAAAACAGGACAGATTTTAAGCCAATCCGCAATCAGAGCCACCTCCCAATCCATTCAAGGAGGGTCTGGAGGTTTAGCCAACAGGAAAAAGAAAGAGGAATCATCAATGGCCGCCTCAGGTACAAGAAAGCCTCGGCCACCTAGACCATTCTTCTCTAAAGGGCCCCACAACATTACTATCCCCACCAGGACATAGCTTACGCCATCCACCATATGCAGTCATGAATACCCAGCCATATGGCAGGCCTCAACAACCATTCAATCAACACAGAGCTCCACCTCCTAAAAATCAGCCTCCATACCAAACTTACTATAATCCTCGACCCCAACAAAATAATTTCTGCGCTCGAGAGCCACCAAGGAAAAATTTCACACCCATCGGGGAGTCTTATTCAAGCTTGTTTCCAAAATTGGTCCAAATGGGTCTGCTCCAGCCTGTTCCCCCGAACAGGCAAAACCCAGAATCGCCCTCCTATCAAAGAGGCACCCGATGTGCATACCATTCTGGGGCCGAAGGGCATGACACAGAAAACTGCTGGACACTAAAAAGGGTAGTGGAAGATTTGATCGAACAGAAGAGAATAGTTCTAAGGGATGAGGACGTCCCCAATGTAACTAAAAATCCATTACCGGCTCACAACAACGGGCCGGTTATTGGAATGATTTGTGAGGACAAAGAGTTCAACCCAACTTTGAAGGCTATCATTGCCATAGCCGACACAGAAATAAAATCAAAAGCTATCCCAAAAAATAGCACAAAGAAGAAAAGCCAAAGTGTTCCTCCAAAGGTGGAAGAGAAATAAAGACTGAAATCAGGTCATTACTACCAAAAGATGCTGTTCTCTGCATTCCCTGCGGACAGAAGAAAGAATAAAAACCGTTAAGCCCTCCTAAGAGATTTGAGCTAAATAAACAAAAAACTCAAATGTATATGCCAAAGGGAATCTACGTGGTTCGGGGACCAGTATGTCCACCTCGGCTGAATGAGCCTGTGGTCATCGGTCGTGCGCCACAAAGGCCCATGACGGATCGTACTGCCGTACCATGGAACTACAATAAGACCGTGGTAACATACAAGGGTAAAGAAATGTTGGGAGAAAGTCAGGAAGACAGACCGGTTGAAAGATATCTCAATTTAAGGGAAGTAAATAGTGCTACCAAGAAACGCTTCCCGTCTAAGAAACCGGTGAGTCCTGAGGAGGCAGAAGCATTCTTTCAAACGATGAAAACGGCAGATTATGAAATAATCGATCAACTCCGGAAGTCCCCCGATCAGGTTTCTCTTCTGTCACTATTAATGAGCTCAAATGAGCATAAGAGGGTTTTGCTCAAAACCCTCAATGAAGCCTATGTCCCCGTTGAAACTACAATAGAACAACCGGAAAGAATGGCTGAAAGGTTTTTTATAACCCATCAAGTTTCTTTTGGAAGAAATGATTTACCCCCAGAGGGGTCTACCCACAACAAAGCCCTTCATCTAACAGTCAAATGTGAAGGGTACTATGTGAAGAGAGTCATGATAGACGGAGGCTTTGGGGTAGATATTTGCCCGCTTTCAACCCTGCAACGAATAGAAATATGCAAAAAGAAGATCAGGCATAATGATGTATGCGTGCGCACCTTCGACGGTTTAAAGAGGGATACTATTGGAGAGATCGACCTGATTTTGACTATCGGACCAGTCAATTTCGAAGAAACCTTCCAAGTTCTGGATATGGACACGTCCTACAATTTTCTTTTAGGACATCCATGGATCCATGCAGCAGGGACTGTACCCTCCACTCTCCACCAAATGGTCAAGTTTGAACACGAAAATCAGGAGATCGTAGTTCACGGGGAAGATGAACAGTCAATTTTTCGGGATCCGTCGGTCCCATGCCTTGAGGCAAAAGAGGGAAGCGAGCATATAATCTACCAAGCTTTCGAAGTTGTGGTTGCAGACCAATATGAGGAAGGAAACCCTTACCCTCTACCCTTTCTGTCAAATGCATCAATGATGGTGGCCAAGGAAATGATCAGACACGGCTACCAACCCGGAAAAGGGCTCGGGAAATCACTACAGGGAACAGCTGAGCCCATCACCTCGACTTCTAGCTAGGGATTCTTCGGGTTAGGTTTCCGGCCCATGCCAGCTGATTTCAAATGGGCAAAGAAGAGGAAAAATGACGGTTGGGTATTGACTAAGCCAATCCTACCCTTATACAAAACATTCGTCAAACCCAAGTATGTTGACGAAGAGGAAGATGAAACCTTTACAGCTGAAGAGATTGAAGAAATTTGTGGGGCCATGAAGCAAATGTTATACGAGACCCACATGGTTTAGGAGGGGGAAGGCTCAAGCACCGTTGAGGTGCTGTACATGGGGCCCGACGCCAAATTACAAAACTGGAAGGCTACGCCTTTCCCAATCAGGCGGGAGTCCCGGTAGACTCGTCTTGCCACCTTTTCTACATCATGAGTTATCCCAGGGTGTAACTCGGATGTTTCTTTTAGTTTCTCATCTTTTAAATTCCAAATGTAAACCCTGTTATCTTAAAATTCAGTGAAATGAAAATCAATATTTCATCATTCATCTCTTCTGATTCTGTTATTTTACTTTTCTTTCTTCGTTTCAGTTCTAGTAGTGCGGCTTTAAATAACATGACATGCTTGCGGACTTCATGCCCAGATCCAAACGCGCTGTCTAATTGTGATGTAATGAATCAAGAACCGGAATATAACGACGAAGAGGCTTTTAATGAAATTAACCGAGAATTGGAACAATTCGAGAATAAACCTAAGCCAAATCTAAATGATACCGAGCCGGTTAATTTGGGCAATTCTGAATAAATCCGAGAAACCAAGATAAGCATTCACACAGATGAAAAAATTCGTGATGCACTAATCCAACTCTTGTTTGAGTTCAAAGATGTGTTTTCTTGGTTGTACGATGACATGCCAGGGCTCAGTGTTGACATGGTGGTTCATAAATTGCCGACATACCCTGATTATCCCTCTGTTTAGCAAAAGCAGAGAAAATTCAAAACTGATATCAGTGACAAGATTAAAGAAGAGATCACGAAGCAGCTGAAAGCAGGAGTGATTCGGGTAGTTCAATACATCAGATGGCTAGCCAATGTAGTCCCGGTGCCGAAGAAAGACGGGAAAACCCGAGTGTGTGTGGACTACATAGATTTGAACAAAGCAAGTCCATAGGACAACTTCCCTTTGCCAAAAATTCATATTCTGGTTGACAATTGTGCCAAACATGAGATACAATCCTTTGTGGATTGTTATGCAGGATATCATCAGGTGTTGATGGACAAAGAAGACGCTGAAAAGACAGCATTCACCACACCTTGGGGCACATATTGTTACAGGGTCATGCCATTCGGACTGAAAAACGCCGAGGCAACATATATGAGGGCCATGACTACCATTTTCCATGACATGATGCATCAAGAAATAGAAGTGTATGTGGACGACGTGATCATCAAATCTAAAACTAAAGAGGATCATGTCCGGGATCTGAGGAAATTCTTCGAGAGGCTGCGCAAGTATGATTTGAAGCTGAATCCAGCCAAATGTGCGTTTGGAGTCCCATCTGGTAAGCTCTTGGGTTTCATAGTCAGTCGAAGGGGCATTGAGTTAAACCCAAACAAGATAAAGTCTATTCGGGATCTACCCCCTCCTAAAACCAAGAAAGATGTCATGAGTCTTCTAGGAAGATTGAATTATATCAGCCGGTTCATTGCTCAACTGACTTCTACATGTTAACCCATATTCCGTTTGTTAAAGAAAGATGCGGCTATTAAATGGACAAATGAATGCCAGGAGGCTTTTGATAAAATCAAAACGTATATGTCGAATCCACCAGTGTTGGTCCCACCTGAGCCAGGAAGACCTCTGTTCTTGTATCTGACAGTCCTGGAAAATTCTTTCGGCTATGTCCTCGGGCAACATGATATGACCGGAAGGAAAGGACATGCCATCTACTACCTGAGTAAGAAATTCACCAGTTATGAAGCCAAGTATACTCTACTGGAGAGAACTTGTTGTGCTTTAACTTGGGTCGCTCAGAAGCTGAGGCATTACTTGCAAGCACACACCACATACCTCATAATTAGATTGGATCCTCTAAAATACATATTCCAGAAGCCGATGCCCACTGAGAGGTTAGCAAAGTGGAAGATCCTGCTCACAGAATTTGACATAGTCTATGTCACTCGCACGACGATGAAAGCCCAGGCGTTAGCAGACCACCTGGCTGAAAATCCTGTTGATGATGAATATCAGCCCTTGAATACTTACTTCCCGGACGAGGAAGTAAATTCAATTGAGCTAATGTCCTAAGATACCAAACTTGGAAAATGTTCTTTGATGGAGCAGTAAATGCAAAAGGTATCGTGATTGGGGCAATCCTGATCTCGCCTGATGGTCAGCATTACCCGGCTACGGCCAGGCTTCGGTTTTTCTGCACAAACAACACGGGTGAGTATGAGGCTTGCATTATGGGTATGAATATGGCGATTTCTCAGGACGTTGAACATTTGTTAGTCATGGGAGATTCAGATTTGATTATCCGACAAGCCCAAGGAGAATGGGAGACTCGAGACGTCAAGCTTATTCCATATAGACAACATGTGGAAGATCTGAGCAGACGATTCGAATCAATAGAATTCAAGTACATCCCACGTTGTCACAACAAATTAGCTGACGCACTGGCTACTTTGCCTCTATGCTGCCATACCCAGGCAATGCCCTCATTGATCCTCTGGAGATCCAAATCCGCGAAAGGCATGGTTATTGTAACACTGTTGAAACAGAAACAAGTGCTCAACCATGGTATCATGACATTAAAAGGTTTCTGAAAAATAAAGAATACCTGGATCAAGCCAGTGGAGACCAAAAGAGAACCATCAGATGACAGGCAAGTGGTTTCTTTTTAAGTGGTGATATCCTGTAAAAAAGAACCCCGGACCTCAATCTGTTAAGATGCGTTGATGCCGAAGAGGCTGAAAAGATCATGCATGAAGTGCACGCAGGAGTATGCGGACCCCACATGAACGGGTATGTCTTGGCAAAGAAAATCCTTCGAGCGGGCTATTATTGGTTGACCATGGAAAAAGACTGCTTCAGCTTTGTTCGAAAATACCATCAGTGTCAGGTGCACGGTGATTCGATTCATGCACCTCCCACAAAACTACATCCCATGTCGTCACCTTGGCCATTTGTTGCCTGGGGCATGGATGTCATCGGGCCGATCGAGCCAAAAGCCTCAAATGGGCACATATTCATATTGGTGGCCATTGATTACTTCACAAAATGGGTTGAAGTAATTACCCTCAAATTTGTGACCAAGAAAGCAGTGGTGGATTTCGTGCATTCCAATCTCATATGTCGTTTTGGCATCCCCGCAACCATCATCATAGATAATGCTGCAAATCTGAATAGTCATTTGATGAGTGAAATATGCGAACAATTCAAAATAACGCATAGGAACTCTACTCCCTATCGGCCCAAAGCCAATGGTGCCGTGGAAGCAGCAAACAAAAACATCAAGAAGGTTTTGAGGAAGATGATTCAAAGTTCCAGGCAATGGCATGAAAAGTTGCCATTTGCATTATTGGGGAACCGCACCACTGTGCGTACATCAATTGGAGCAACTCCATATCTTTTGGTTTACGGCACTGAAGTCGTGATACCAGCGGAAGTAGAGATTCCTTCCCTCCGGATTATTGTCGAAGCTAAAATTGAAGATAGCGAGTGGGTCAAAACCCGCCTGGAACAGCTAACCTTAATCGATGAAAAACGGATGGCCGCAGTATGCCATGGGCAGTTATACCAACAAAGAATGGCTCGGGCTTACAACAAGAAGGTACGGCCCAGAAAGTTTGAAGTGGGGCAACTCGTTTTAAGACGAATTCTTCCCCATCATCAAGAAGCAAAAGGAAAGTTCGCTCCTAATTGGAAAGGCCTATATATCATCAGAAAGATATTGCTGAGAGGAGCGATGTACTTGGGAGACATTGAAGGAAATGATCCCGAAACAGCAGTAAATGCAGATGCAATCAAAAGATACTATGTGTAATCTTTCCGATTGAAATGACGAAGGCTTTCATTCTTGCTACCCCAAATACTCCAATACTTTGCTAACCCTTTGAGGGTTGTGGGAGAGCAATACAAGCGTCGTGCTGCTAGGCGAAGCAGCCCGAATGCTGCACCCTACGGTTATCCTCCTTTGATTACCCTCTTTGGAACTCGAAAGTATCAAGGCAAAGTTTAGTTGAAAAAAAAAAGAGAAAAAGAAAAGAAAAGAAAAGAAAAAGAAAAGAAAACAAAACAAAAATCCAAAACCAACGTTGCCTGAACTAAGTCTGACTTGATTCCGAAAGGATACGTAGGAAGCCTCTCCCTGAGGTTCAGTCACACCAAAATAAAAACCCAAATTCCCCCAAAATGAAACTGGGGCAGATGCTATAACAGTTTGGCGATGTTCGCCTGAAATGTTCCAAAGTTGTAATTCAATCAAACTCTCTTTTACCAAATCCCGTTCAAGTCCTTCCGATCAATCGATGAAAGGTATCCAAAGTCAAAAAATGCATTCAAAATGAGAGAAATAAAATGAGAGAGTCTTATTCATGAAAACTCACACGGGCACCGTAAGGCGACGCGAGCAGAGAAATTGAAAATAAGAGAGTCTTGTTAGTGAAAACTCGCAAAGAGCACTACAAGGCGACGGTGAGAAGAGAAATAAGAGAGGTCAATTGGCGAAAACCCGCAAAGGGCGCCGTTGATCGAAATGTAGGAACCCTCGCCACTATTGGTACTGAAAGAGTCTTGACAAGGTTTCTCGGTTTCAGAATACGGATGGTGATGGTTTCATGAAGAAGTTGGATAGTTGCACAGATCGGGCATCCTGCCCAAGAGGCATGTCATGTCTATTTGAAGTCTACATGTACCCCAGATAAGTCCTTCTTTCTTCCCCGAAAGGGACACTTTTCTAAACTCATTTTCTTTCCCTTTGTTTACTTTTCTTTGAATCCCTTTCGGTCTAACTCTGTTTCCGAAACTAATACAAAGAAAAGGTGGCAAGACTGGTTTTACATGGTCCCGCTTAATAACAGCCAGATCCCAAAGAATGTACCAGCCTCAGTGTGCATCAGGTCGACCCCGACTGGCCATGATGGCTGATACTCTGAAACCGCAAAGTTGTGAAAAATGAGAAGAAAGCCAAAAGAAAAAACCCAGAGGCAAGAAAAGGTCAAAAGACAAAGTCCCATATGGGCAATCTGTCACAACAAATTTACAAAATTAGGTCCCCCTGGTTCAAGAAAGAAATCGACTTTCAAAAAACCAAGCAAGAAGCGGAGGTTCTCGCCAAAAGTTGGGCCAAGATCAAGTGATCAGAACCATCAAGGCCACAAAACCAATCACCATTTCAAACTAACATTTGTTTTGTTTTGAAAACAGGAAATTGGTATAACCCAAAGCAACCTCGTAAGAAGCAGATGCAATCAAAAGAAGCTGCACAAAGGCTAAAAAAATAGCTTGGCAGCATTAGTCAGAGGGAAGTCTCCTCTAAACTCTTTCCTGTATTATTTTGGGTTTCTTTGGCATAACCCAAAGACCCTTTATTATTCTGTTATTCTCGGCATAACCCGCGGATCCCTTTGGCATAACTCAAAGGTCTTTTCCCTCATCCCCGGCATAACCCGCGGATCCGTTTGGCATAACCCAAAGGTTTTTTCATTCATCCCCGGCATAACCCGCGGATCTCTATGGCATAACCCAAAGGCCTCTCATTTTATCCCAGGCATAACCCGTGGATCCCTTTGGCACAACCCAAAGGTCTATCCCCTCATCTCCAGCATAACCCGCGGGTCCCTTTGGCATAACCCAAAGGTCTTTTCATTCATCCCCGGCATAACCCATGGATCCCTTTGGCATAACCCAAAGGTCTTTCCTCTCATCCCCGGCATAACTCGGATCCCTTTGGCATAACCCAAAGGTCTTTTCATTCATCCCCGGCATAACCCACGGATCTCTTTGGCATAACCCAAAGACCTCTCCTTTCATCCCCGGCATAACCCGTGGATCTCTTTGGCATAACCCAAAGATCTCTATTTTCCCTCATCCCCGGCATAACCCGTAGATCTCTTTGGCATAACCCAAGGACCTTTTCCTTCATCCCCAGCATAACCCGTGGACCTCTTTGGCATAACCCAAAGATCTTTGTTTTCTTTTATCCCCCGGCATCACCCGTGGACCTCTTTGTCATAACCCAAAGATCTTTGTTTCCCTTTTCCCCGGCATAACCCGTGGACTCCTTGGCATAACCTAAGGACCTTTTCCTTTTACCCTGGCATAACCCAGGAATTCTTTTTCTTTTTCCCCAGTAAAATCGAATGATAACACCTTCGGCACAACCCGAGGACTTTCCTTTTCCCGCAAAACTCGATCGGTTTCCCAGCATAACCTAGCATTCCTTCCTTTATTCTACTGTTTTCAATAGAGAAATATTTTAGCTTTAGTTACAAATAACTCACAAATTTCAGGATAATCTTGTTCGCTTGATTCAGTTTGGTGTCTGAGCAGGTTTTCCCTCGAGGCACAAGGTTCGAGATGACCGAAAGAATAGGTCTCAATCCAGAATAAAGAAAAGAAAAGAACAAAAGGAAGTAAATTCAAACGCTGCAATAGACAAGGATGCGGTCTGCTCAAAATTTGGTTGAAGTCATAAGATTCGCATGTCCCGCCTTTATCCGAAAGTTGAAAAAGAACCAGCACCTACAGCTGATGAGCATCAAGGCTCAGATTGGAATCTGCCCCGAAAACCAGCTAAGACTCAAGATCAAGCTTCAAGAAATCTGTAGATAGGAATCCTGTAATTCATAGTTTAATAAGACATAGCTAGTTTAGTTTTGTTTTCCATTTTGGTGTAATAAGGAGTGCAGCAAGCAGTAACAGCAGCATCAACAGCAAAAATCACAGTTTCCTGGTAGTCTCAGCCACCAAAACTTCCAGAACTACACTGACTTGATTCCTTTATAGCCAATGATATATAGGCAACCCTTGAAGCAAGGTTCGGTCAGGCTCCTTTCAAAAATGCTTCTCATTGAGTCTGGAATAGGCAAAAATCCTGCAGAATTGATCATCTTATCCTTTGCCCGAAAACCCTACGTGTCTCCGAGCAAAGAGAGGCAGCTGTGAGCACGTGATTTTTGCCGTGCCCGGAACACTCCTATGAGTAAAATAAAATATTTTTTAATTAATTGATAGTTTTGTTTAGGAATGTATTAGAATTTTTAATTATTTATCTTTCTTGTTTGTTTAATTTCTTAAGTAATTAACTCATGAAAATACCCAAAATATTATGCATTGACTTTATATTTTCAGGGTTGAATTAATAGTTATTAGTTTTATAAATTTGAAAAATCATAAAAAATAGTTCACTTTACACCTTCCTTAATTTTTAATCTTTAATTCTTAGATTCAAAGGTTATTCTAATTTTTGTAAATGAATATTTAGTTTAATTTCACACTTAGGTAATTTAGGAGTTCAATTAGTAAGTCCTCTATGTTTTTAAAAAAAAAAAAAGAAGAGTAAATAAAAATAAAAAATAAAAATATAATAATAGAAATTTTGAAAATAAAACAAAGACGAAGAAAAACCGGACTGGGCCAATGTTTTTAAACTTAAACCTGGCCCAATTCGAAAAAAATCGGAGAACCCAACACACTCTTCCCCTCCCGTTTACCAAACGACCCCGTTTCATTTTTCAAAGGGCTCATATGAGCCGTTGATCTTCACAGATCTGACGGTTCGGAACTCTTCCACCCTCCCATATAACTGTTTTAAACAGACCCCCCCTATCCCCACTCATCTTCGTCCCAAACGATCCCCACTTAATCCAAACCCTAGCCGCCTTCAGTCGAGCCGCCATTGCTGTTTACCTCTCAAAACACCCCCATATTCGTCCCAAATTACAATACAAACAACGATCGACCCCTTTTCACCCAAAAAACTACACTTTATTTCGGTTAAAATCATCTCGATTTTTAAGTCAAAAGTCAGAAACCCTAAAATTCAAAATCGAAATTTTGAGAGCCGATTTGAGTATAAATAGACTTTAGCCGTGTGTTCTTAATCAGTTTTTACTTGAAAAATCAGAGTTTAGAAGATTTTAGACTAAGGTAACGGTTTCTCTTTTCCTTTTCATTTTTCTTTGATTTTCGGTTAATTGACTTTCATCTTCTACCCCTTTCTTTAATTATTTAGCTTTTTGATTTTTCTTTAGGGGTCACAAAACAGTTCGTTTCTTGTTCTTGGTTAGTCCATAGTTTAGCTTAGAGTGGTCGAGTCGATAAGACTCAACAGTGGCTACATTTTAAAGAGGCTACAAATAGAAATAGCCTCTGAAAATTTAAGCCCAAAACGGACTGGTTCGGAAATTAATTCTGGGCTATTTGTTGCAAACCGGGTCAATTTGACCCGTTAGGAATTAAAAGTCAGAAAAAGGGTAGAAGTCTGTGGAGCCCTTAACAGTAATTAAATAAAAGAAAAAGGGAAACTCGGG
>MCJB01052394.1:10633-41063 GCA_002018475.1 Nicotiana obtusifolia | reverse complement strand
TGAGGTAATTCTACAAGGCAATAGAATTGACAATATTTATATGGTAGATTTAGAAAATACTTCTTCAAAAATTGCTAAATGTCTTGTTAGTAAGGAAGAAGATACTTGGCTATGGCATCGTATTTTAGAAATGTATATGCAGGATTAGGTGAAGGACAGTCCATGTCGAGACCACCTCTCTTCGATGGGACAAACTACACCTACTGGAAGGAATGTATAAAAACATACGTACAAGCCACCGATTTTAAATTGTGGCTAATAATCCAAAATGGTGAGGAACCAAAGACGACTCCCAAATCGGAAAGTGAATACTCCGACGAAGACATAAGAAAAATTGAAGCTTATGCACGGGCTATCAACTTGCTTCACTACTCTGTAAATTCGGATGAATACCGGAAAATCGCAGGATGCAAGACGGCCAAGGAAATATGGGACGAACTTGAAATCACTTACGAAGGTACGTCTCAATTCCAAAAGGAATTCAGTTGGGAAGAAGTCGACTCCAATGTATCAAGCGACGAAGAAGATGTTGCAAACTTTTGTCTCACGGCCACTGAGTATACTCCTCAAGAAGACAAAGAGGTTAGTAACAATCCTTCAAATGATGATTTTACTTTAGTAGAACTACAAAACGCTTTTGAAGAGTTATATGACAATTTTATTAGTATAAATAATAAATACAAATCCTTGAAAAAGAATGCCTTGGACTCCGAAAAAGAGTTAGAAAAATTATCTAAGGAAAACGAGAAACTTAGGGAAGAAAATAAATTCTTTGGAAAAAGAAGTGCCGACAAACCTGAAAATTCAATTAGTCCTTGTAATTCTTGTACATCTCATAAAGCTCACATAGAAAAATTAGAAGCCTCACTTAGTAAATTCAATAAGCCCCAGAAGGATTTAAACCTGCTTATTGATCATGTACATGTTAGTAAACAAGGAATAGAATTTACAAAAACTAGCAAACCACCTAGTACTTCTAGAACTAAAACACCTAGGAAGAAAAACACTAGGTATAAAAATCAATCAAATAAGCAATCCGTGAATAGTAGAAAAAATCATGCAGTATTTCCGAATGGAAATAATAGAGTCCAAGATAGGCAACATTTTCATAAGCCCAGTACTCATTTTGATAAGCCTAAAACTCGGTATGATTTTCGTAAGCGTAGTACTTATTACGATTTTCATAAACCCAGTACAAATCATGCTCCACCTTACATGTGGAATCCGAATGTTATTTGTCACTACTGTAATAGAGTAGGACATATAGCGCCTGTATGTTATACAAAGTATAGGCATTTTTGTAAAAATAATGTATATGCATCTGCCACTAACCCGAAAGGACTCAAAAAGGTTTGGGTACCAAAATCCTATCATTTATTGAATTGCAGGAGTGCTTGAAGGCATCAAGTGTACTTCAGTACCTTGATAGCGGATGCTCCAAGCACGTGACTGATGATGCATCCAAATTTTGGGTACAAAACCAACAAAGGAAGAACATGTCATCTTGAGTGACAACAAAGGAAAAACTATCGGCATTGGTTCGGTTAGTAAAAATCCTTTCTTCTTCTATTAATGATATTTTGTTGGTCAAAAGACTTAAACACAATCTCTTGAGCATTAGAATTGTGTAACTTTAATCCTAAGACTTGTATCGTAGAAAGCCTTAGTGTCAATAAGGTAATTCTACAAGGTGTTAGAATTGATAATTTTTATATGGTAGATTTTGAAAATACATCTTCCATTATTGCTAAGTGTCTTATGAGTAAAGAAAAAGATACTTAGTTATAGCATCGTAGAATAGCTCACATCAACATGAGTCATTTGAATAAATTGATTTCTAAAGACTTAGTAATCGGTATACCAAAAATTAAGTTTGAAAAGGATTCAATCTGTGATGCATGTCAAAAGGGTAAACAAGTAAGGTCATCCTTTAAGTCTAAGAACATAGTATCTACGACTAGACCCTTACAACTTTTGCATATGGATCTTATTGGACCTTCTAGGACAAAGAGTTTGGTGGAAACTATTATGTCTTTGTAATTGTTGATGACTATTCTAGATATACTTGGACCTTATTTCTTAGTCATAAAAATGAAGCATTTGATGTGTTTAAAAAAATTTGCGAAAAAGGTCCAAAATGAAATGAATTGTAACATTGTTGCAATTCGTAGTGATCATGGGGGAGAGTTCGAAAAAGACGAATTTGATGTCTTTTGCGGAGAACTCGGTATTGATCATAACTTCTAAGCCCCACGCACACCACAACAAAATAGAGTGGTGGAACGTAAGAATAGATCTCTTGAAGAGATGGCTAGAACTATGATTAATGAATCAAAAATTCCTAAGTATTTTTGGGCCGATGCTATTAGTACTGCTAGCTATGTTTTAAATCGCGCAGTAATTAGGCCCATACTTATGAAAACCCCCTATGAACTGTTTAAAGGTAGAAAGCCCAATCTTTCTCACCTTTGCGTATTTGGTTGTAAATATTTTGTGCATAACAACGGGAAGGACAATTTAGGAAAGTTCGATGCTAAATCGGACGAGGGCATATTCCTAGGATATTCTTTACGTAGTAAAGCATATAGGGTTTTTAATAAAAGAACTTTAATTGTTGAGGAGTCACCTCATGTTGTGTTTGCCGAAAGTGATTCTCGATTGTCGAGAAAGGATTTTTGTGATGATCTTGCAGATTCATTGGAAGGAATCCGTCTTGATGAAGGTCCAAGCCATACAAAAACGGATGATGGTGAACGACCTCAAGAGGATGAAATCAATGAGCAAGATGATCTTCCTAACGAGTGGAGAACTTCCAGATATCATCCAATTGACAAGGTAATCGGAGATATCAAACAAGAGGTAAGTACTCGAAATACTCTTGGGAACACAATCACACACATGGCTTTTGTTTCTCAAATTGAACCAAAAACCATTTCCGAAGCAATTAATGATGAACATTGGATTTTGGCAATGCAAGAGGAGCTTAACCAATTCAAACGAAATGATATTTGGGAATTGGTGCCAAAACCTAGTGATCATACAATAATTGGCACAAAATGGGTTTTTCGAAATAAGTTAGATGAAAATGGCATAATCATTAGAAACAAAGCTAGGTTATTAGCCAAAGGCTACAATCAAGAAGAAGGTATAGACTATGAAGAAACGTATGCACCTGTCGCACGACTAGAAGCTATTCGTTTACTTCTTGCTTTTGCTTCTTCTATGAATTTTAAATTGTACCAAATGGATGCTAAGAGTGCTTTCCTTAACGGTGTTATCCAAGAGGAAGTTTATGTCGACCAACCTCCAGGGTTTGAGAACTTTGAGTTTCCAAACCATGTATTTAAACTCAAGAAAGCTCTCTACGGTCTTAAACATGCTCCTCGGGCTTGGTACGAGAGATTGAGTAAGTTTCTTTTGGAAAATGGTTTCCAAAAAGGTAAAGTCGATACCACTCTGTTCATTAAGAACAAAAATAATAACATCCTGTTAGTACAAATATACGTAGACGATATTATTTTCGGTGCTACTAACGACTCTTTGTGCAAAGAGTTTTCTAAGCTCATGACAGAGGAATTCGAGATGTCCTTGATGGGCGAACTCAACTTCTTCTTGGGATTGCAAGTGAAGCAAATGAAAGAGGGAACTTTCATATGCCAATCGAAGTATTGCAAGGAATTGCTTAAGCGATTTGAGATGATCAACGCCAAAGCAATGCTCCCATGAGCACTTCGGGAACCCTAGACAAAGACGAGAAAGGTAAAGAAGTAGACATCAAGAAATACCGAGGTATGATCGGATCTATACTTTACCTTACTGCGAGTCGTCCCGACATAATGTTTAGTGTATGCTTGTGTGCAAGGTATCAGTCTTATCCGAAAGACTCTCATTTAACCGCAGTCAAACGGATAATGAAATATCTCATCGGCACAATGAACGTGGGACTATGGTATCCCAAGGGTTCATCCTGCCAACTTATTGGCTATTCCGACTCCGACTTTGCAGGATGCAAATTGGATAGGAAAAGCACCAGTGGCACTTGCCACATGCTTGGTAGCTCATTAGTTTCTTGGTTTAGCAAGAAACAAGTCAGTGTTGCTTTATCCACCACTGAAGCGGAATACGTCGCCGCTGGAAGTTGTTGCGCGCAAATCCTTTGGATGAAACAACAGCTTGTGGATTACGGCCTACGTCTTGATCACATTCCAATTAGATGTGACAATACTAGTGCCATTTGTCTCACGAAGAATCCAGTTCTTCATTCGAGAATGAAGCACATTGAAATCAGGCATCATTTTATAAGAGATCATGTTCTCAAAGGAGATGTCGAGATTGAGTTTGTTGAAACTCAAAATCAATTAGCAGACATATTTACGAAACCTTTAGAGAAAGAGTCATTCTTTAGAATTCGAAGCGAGCTTGGAATTCTTGACTCAACATTGATCTAATTATGTGCATAAATTTTTTTGTGTTTGAACATTACTAACTTGAGCGTCGGAGACGTTTTCATTTTGTTTGCAGGTTTCCCCATCATTTTGAAGTCTTTAAGCAAGGGGGAACGAGTTAAATTGAGTTTTTAAACTCAAACAAACAATTTTTTCAAGTTAGAATGATCAATAATCGATTACTATATGTTAATAATCGATTATTACACTTTACTGGAATGTTTAGAAATTCCAGAGACTTAAAGAATCGATTATAATCATCAAATAATCGATTACTTAAGTCAAATAATCGATTATCCCAACAAATTAATCGATTTATCAAACTCACTGGAATTCACAAAATTTTCAGTACATTCAAAATAATCGATTATCATGTTTAAATAATCGATTATTCAGTATTTAGAGCCAAATAATCGATTATCAAAGTTAAATAATCGATTATTCAGTAATAGGAACCAAATAATCGATTATCACATCTACATAATCGATTATTTGACGAGGCTGGTTTGAAAAACTAGCCGATTTATAGCCGTTTATAGCCGTTAGAAGCTTGGGAAATGTCCAAAATGACCCCCAACGGCTCTTTCACTTACCTACTCTATAAAATAGGTCTTCATACTAATCTTTCACACAACTCATATTCAAGACCTCAATTCTCTCCATAAAAACTCAAAACTCTTATTCAAGACCAAAGAGTTCATTTTTTCAGATTTGAATCAAAATCAAAATTCCCTCTATTGACTTCATAGTTTCTTCATGAAAGCACTTTGACGCAGCTCTTAGAGCAATTCCTTAGGCACACCATTTTTTAGCGCCAAACCAATGAACCTTAATCCGTTCGTTAGTTAATCAAATGGAGCGCAGCAAGCCAAGGAAAGCTCAAGTGAAGAAGAAACCTCTCTCTCGAAGAAGAGAGCAGAAGCGAGAAAGACGAAGAAATTGGGGATAACAACCCTTGAGCTTTTAGCTCTATTTCTCTCCCTTGTCGTTTTATTATGTTTCTTTATTAGGTTCCTTTAATATTATATGTGCATTATAATTTTCATATTTCTTAAATTGATTTTTCTTGTTGTATGCCTTTTTGCTAATGCCAAAAGGGGGAAGATATATATAGAGAAAATTAATATGAAATATGTGAATATGCATATATTAGGGGGAAGCATAAATATGCATTATAATGTCCTTGTTTCAATTAATTAATCTTTCTTGTTATATATGTCTTTTTGCTAATGACAAAAGGGGGAAGATATATATTGGATTAACTTATGAAATAGGAGATATGCATATATTTAGGGGGAAGCATAAATTGAGGGGGAATATTTATTAAACATTTATTCCGTCAATTTATTAACTATTTGTATATTTTACAATAGTATTTATAACAATTGGTATACTTTTATAATAGTAACAATTGGTATATTTTTATAATAGTGTTATATTGTTCAAAGGAGGAAGATGGGAAGGTATGTCTATTTGTTGAAAATTTGTACAAGTATTAATTGGTATATCATATACTTGTTTATTTTAACAATTGGTACTTACCCATATGATTTGATCCTGTTCCTTAAACAATTGATAAATTTTATAACACTTGTATAACTATTGGTATTTTTATATATACATAACAATTGGTATTTGTCCTTAACAACTTATCAATTGGTATCTTGTATATAATTGGTATTTCAGTATATAACCATTGTATCAAAATAACATCTTTTTGCTAAGAGAATGCATATCCCAGATATTGTTTGTCATTATCAAAAAGGGGGAAATTGTTGGAAATGCATTCTTATTTATGTAACCTTAACTAATGACTTTGTGTCTTGTTATAGGTTTTGATAATCGACAAACCATCATGGACAAACTACTGAGATTGCTATGGACTTTGTTAGAGTACAAGTGGAGCTTTCAAGATACTAGGAGTCGATGCATGGAACAAGTCGATGAAGCAAAAAGATTGAAAACAAATGAAGTTGTCATTTAGTCTTAATGTTATTTTGAGTTTTAATGTGTTTGATTTATTTATCGTCTTTAATAACTTGGCGTAAAGTTTTAAAGCGATTTCAAACACAAATTAAAACATTTTTCAAAACAATTGATTTTCATAAAATACCAAAATAATTGATTAAAATTTGCGCTGGAAATTTTCAGGAAAGAACCATACATTGATGTTACTGTAGCAATTTTCAGAGAGTTTCAGAATCGATTATCTGAGTTAAATAATCGATTATCTGAGTTAGATAGTCGAATATCTGAGCTAAATAATCGATTATCTGGGTTACCGTTAGGCTACAACGGATAGTTTTTGTTAATAATCGATTAGTTGATTGTAATAATCGATTATTTGGCAACGGGCAGAAGACTTCTTGCCCTTAAACTCTTGTTTTCTCAAATGGGAGTTAAGCCAAATTTTGCCAACGGTTATGTGAGGTTTTGGGGTTATAACTAGACCCTCTTAAACCTCATTTGAATACAACACTTCTTCCAAATCATAAGATTATATTGCTTCAAGTTTTCTTAAGTATTTGAGCTATATTGAGCTATTTTCTTAAAGGCTAAAGTTGTGTTCTTGTGCTAGAATTTTCTTCACTTCATCTACTCTTGAGAGAGTTGTAATTCTAGTGAAACTTGTGTTGTCATACATCTAAGGGAAGTTGTCCCTTGTTGTATTAAGGAAGAGAGTCTTCGTTGTTGTTCACGGAGCTTGTAAGGATTCAAGTATTCGTGAGTATAACGGTTGGTTAGGCACCCGCAAGTCTAACATTGCAAAGCTTGTGTGATCAAGTCTTTGTGGAACGGTTGGTTAGGCACCAGCAAGTCTAACATTTGCAAAGCTTGTGTGATTAAGTCTTTATGGTTGTAACGGTTTGTTAAGCACTCGTAAGCTTGACAGAGATAGTGAAATACTCAAGTGTGATCTTGAGGAGTGGACTAGCTACAAGTTATAGTGAACCACTATACATTGTTGTGTAAGTTCTCATTTATATTTTCGCACTTTATTTCTCGCAATCTTATTTTCGCACTTAAGCTTTTAATTATATATCTTGTTTGCGAAAATTAGACATAGTTCCTTAAAATGCTATTCACCCCCCCTCTAGCGTTGTGCATATATTCTAACAATTCATACTCTTGAACACAATCAATACTAGCAAACAAGTATGAACACATAACCAATCACATATCATTCCCGTAAAGTTCACTTAAGCCTAATAATTAAAGAACATTCAACACCCCAATTGTCATCACCCAACCTCAAGAGCCGACTTGCCACATTAAGCTACTTCAATGCATATACTTACCCAATAAGACAATTCATACATTACCAATTGTTCATGCATGTGCCCTCACCAATATCTATGAAGAGTGAATATATCTATGAATGAAATCACACAAACTTTGCACAACAACTCTCACTCTCACAAAGAACTCATATGCATCCCATAGAGTACCATAAGCTTGCCCGTAGTGTAGACTTCCACTAATTGAGTTAGTCAAATCTAAGATCAAGTAGGACTTTGTCGGGTTGTAATGTAGGCTAGGGGATGGGTAGGATATATTTGGTAATAGTGACTAATCCTCCTAAGCACTCAATACACTATACTCAATATTCAAACACTTCCCTTATTCTTTTCAATTGCTAAATTTGTCTCACATACACAGCCCTTTTCTTTTCAACTCACTTAGCATACTACAATAGGAGGTGAATTTTTCATATCTTTTCCACTATCAATTTTTTCTTTTTTTTCATCATCAATTTTTTCTTTCTTATTTCTCACCTTCCATATATATTTTTTCATCCGCTAGTGATTTATCAATTTAGCTTCACATAACCAATAAGTCCTTTCATTGATCCATTCATAAACAGGGCAATCCTTCTAATACTACCTTTTCTTCTTCTAGCGACTAAGTGCTTTCGGAGGTAAAGGTTCAATTAATGCTCAATATAAGAAAAATAAAAGGAATAGCTTGTAATGTAGGTACCAAAAGAAAGAGGCTCATAGGCTCAAAAGGGCTAACAATGGACAAATTTATAATTGATGTGACAAGCACATCCAAAATTAAACAAAGGAGTGCCTATATCATTTCTTGGATTGTCCCAACTTACAATTTCGCTTTAGTTAACACACGGGGCAAGTTCTAGACTATACGAGATAACATAGAGAATCAAAATCTTACTCACACAATGCACATAACTCAATTACAATGGTTCTGTTCAAATGTCGACTTAAGCAAGCACATATACTTGAAGCAATTAAGTAGTAATGCACTAGATGTTAAGCAAGTCAACTATTGAGAGGAGGCGTCACAAATTGGGCTGTCTTCTTTCGACTTATTTCAACAAACTTAACTTAACGGGAATTTGATCATGTGTCATAACCTATTGCACTAGCATAAACTATGTCAAGAAGTATTGCATTATTACTCAGTTCTTCCTAATATAATCCGAAAAAGAAATTAAAGTTGCCCGGTTCGAATTACATCTTTGGAAAAGAACCGGTGCCCTAAGAAAAACCAAGGAAAAATTGCCTATTTTCTAAAAATAAAGGAAAATCTTTTTGTTATTTTTAATCCAATTTTATCCCTCAAGAAAAATAATCCATTGTCGGGAAAAAACTGGAATATATACATATATATTCCACATATATTTTTTCGGTTTTTTCTATATATTCATTTTTTTTGTTTTTTTATTTTATTTTCAAGTTTATAATAACAAGAAGCAAGAACAAAAGACAACTGCTATGAAAAACAAAAGCGATTAGTCATTCTAACTTAACTAGAAATAAATTAACAACAATTAAGACTAAGAACACAATCATAACTAAAGAAAAGAAAAATCACAAAACACCACCTAAAAAGGTCACAGACAGACACTTCCATCACATATAATTTCAAGGCACGATAACTATTTTTCCCTCACCCCACACTTATTGCATGCATAGTCCCCGATGCATAATAAAATTAAAAGTAAAGTAAGGTGAAAAGAAAGGCTCCCTTCAATCCGTGTCGGTCTCGTCGGAATCCATGTCAAAAGGTACCAATGCTCTAGGTCTGGTGGTGTCATCCTCATCCTCCCCCTCATGATCTGAGCCCTGGATAGTGTTGGCATCTACCTCGGAATGAACTGGACTGCCTGGAGCAATCCCAAGCATCTCCTTTGATGCGCCCGAAAGGTCGTCACACAAGCGGGCATTCTTCATCAGGAATGTCCACTCGACTCATAACTAGGTTCATAGCATTGTACATATATCGGCTGAAGTTCTCATCTCGCTCCAACCTGGCTGCCGGGGTTAGTTTGGAAGCAGGCTCCATGACGGATGTAATGTCCATAAGACCTGGTGGAGCCTCCACCACTTCATCATGTCCCGGATACTTGGGCACACCCAGAAATCGCACATACCGGGTCAAGAGGTTGCCAAAGTAGAGCCCCCATATCTGACACCCGAATCTGGTACGAGCCATTTCTGTTAGCATAATTTCTGCTATATTGATCGGGTGGCCGGTCATAAGGGAGAAGATCAAGCAAAACTCTTGCCCGTGTACAATCACTGCTATGTTCGGCAGGCATCAGCCTAGCCTGCACGAAGTTCTGCCAGACTTTGGCAGCATTGTTAAAATCTGCCCGGACCATAGAGAGGTTGATATTTCCATGCTTTCTGTTCCATTTGGCGTTGGAATCAACGCCACACAGCGTATGACTGATGAGCTGATAGGGAGGCTTCTGATCAATTGTTGCAATCGCTGAGGGTCAGCCTTTGCAACACCCAAATAAAGGCACAAGTCTTCCCGTCCCAATGACACCGTGGTCCCTCGAACATAGGACCTGGAGCGATGATAGTCCCAGTTCGCATATAATTCTCGAACTAGACTTAAGTTGGCCGGCCCTGGGCATTAAGAAACTTTTCCATTCTGGATAGGCGGAGTCGAGCAAGAATGTCTGGAAATCGCCTTTCCAATAAGGTAGTGTTTATGCCCATCTCCGAGACGTAACGCCCCGTTGGCACAAAATTCCGATACCAGACGGTCGCATCTTCATCAACCAAGTCTAAGCATGGGCGAGGCCTGGAGGGGACTTGTTGTGACCCCCCGTGAACTTGTTTTCCTTTGGCTTGGCGAGAAGATCCTTCTCCCTGCTTTCGTTTTTTTGGTGCTTGGGAAGTAGGTGAAGCCTTGCTAAGAACTTTTCCTTTGTTACCATCACGTACCATAGCTACCTGCAATGCGACAAATAGAGAAGTGAGAAAAATGTATTACAATGTCGTAAAAGGACCCCACACTTAAACTTTAACATATAAAACAAGTGTGTGTAAGATAAGCAACAGGTACTCAAGACTTCCCCGTGTGTGAATTTTAATGAACATGGTAATGTAAGTGAGTGTCAAAGATGAAAGACGAATAAAGTTCGGAACTTTAGAGGTGAAAACGACTAATAGATATACAACAACTAAGGTACACTACTTGGACAACATACCTGAAGAATAAATAGGATACATAATATGTTTGAAATCAAAACCGACCCCGCAATACGTATAAATCAGCCAAAACTACCTCACACTTAATTCAAATGCATATATAAGTATTTCCGAATACTCAGACTTCATCTGAACTTTAGAAATTGTCATTCAAGCATTTAAGCATACACGTGGTGTGCACAAAAGTTGTTCTTCACCCTCTATAATGGTGAAGTGTAGTAACCTTCCCGGATTTTTACGAAGTAGAGGGACTATTAGTTTACTACTCCGATACAATAAAAATCAGCCAACAATTTCGTTCTACAAGCAGAGGACCATGACGTGCGAGAAAAAATAAAAAAGAAGGGTAGTCAGGGAAAGGAACATGAATAGTTATGTAAAAACTAAAAGCTTAAAAAAAAATGAACTCAACAAAAGCAAATAGAAGAGAAGGATGCGGGGAATACCTGATGTATAATAATAGAGAAAGGAAAATCTGAAAAGTTCAGTGAAGAAGAAGACAAAAGGTTGGAGCAGAGAGTAGTGTGTCGTGTTTGTTTTGGTTGTGTGTTTTGAAGTGTGTCGGGTGGGTTATGTGGATATAGGGGTTAAGTTGTTAGGAAAAAAATGGGTTATGGGTCGGGTTAAATGGGTATGGGTCTAAAATTAAAAGAAACAGAAGGAGAGAAAACTTACCTGGCCGGTCTTGATCTTACTGCTTTCAACGCCACAAGCAGCGCTGGGCGCTAGAAGCAGTGACTTTTCGCCCCTTTTTTTTCGTGTCACTCATTACAACATTACATACACTATTTTAATACATCAATTATATTCTTCTAGCTGATCTAAAAATTTAAAACAAGAAGTTAACTAAAACAAAATTAAACATATGGTTGCCTCCCAACAAGCGCCTAATTTAACGTCGCGGCACGACTCAACGCTTTCGCCTTATTCATTGGTAAGCATGATCTTTGTTTTGTCCCGGTTGACCAATCCTCCCCAATAATGCTTAACCCTTTGTCCGTTTACTAAAAAATTTCGTTCACTGTTTAAAGCTCGTAATTCGATTGCACCATACGGTGTAACTCGCACCACCTCAAAAGGACCTGACCATCTCGACTTTAGCTTACCGGGAAACAGTGGTAATCTTGAATTGAATAAAAGCACTTGCTGGCCTGGTTCAAAGTGACGTGGTTTTATATGCTTGTCATGCCACCTCTTTGTCTTTTCTTTGTATAATTTGGCATTCTCGTAGGAGTGTAGCCGGAACTTATCTAATTCATTTAGTTGCATTAGTCTCTTTTCGCCCACAGCTTCAAGGTCCATATTCAATTTCTTTATTGCCCAATATGCCTTATGTTCCAACTCCACTGGCAGGTGGCAAGCTTTTCCGTAAACTAGTTTGTAAGGCGATGTTCCGATTGGAGTTTTGAAAGTTGTCCGGTATGCCCAAAGAGCGTCATCTAACTTTGATGCCCAATCGTTTCTATTTACGCTCACTATCTTCTCCAAAATTTGCTTTATTTCTCTATTGGATACTTCGGCTTGACCACTTGTTTGGGGATGGTAAGCTGTGGCAACTTTGTGATGTACCCCATATTTTGCTAAAAGATTGTTGAGCAGCCGGTTGCAAAAATGTGTGCCTTCATCACTAATCAATGCTCGTGGAGTTCCGAATCTAGAAAATATGTTCTTCTTGACGAAGGCGGCGACTACCATGGCATCATTTGTAGGCAAAGCAATTGCCTCTACCCATTTGGACACATAGTCAACGGCAAGAAAAATGTATTTGTTCCCACTGGAAGGTGGAAATGGGCCCATAAAATCTATCCCCCACACATGGAAGAGTTCAACTTCAAGAATGTTATTGAGGGGCATCTCTTGATTTCTTGTGATTGTGCCCGTTCTTTGACATTGGTCGCATTTTTTGACAAAGACATGTGCATCTTTGAACAGAGTAGGCCAGAATAGCCCGGATTGTAAAACTTTGGCTGTTGTTCGGTCGCCTACGTGATGGCCTCCATACGGAGAGGTGTGACAATCATGCAAACCAGAATCAACCTCTTCATCTGGAATACATCTTCTCATCAACTGATCGGCACATTGTTTGAACAAGTACGGTTCATCCCAGTAATAGAACTTAACATTATGCAGGAACCTTTTTCTAGCTTCACTTTTGGAATCTGGAAGGAGTACTCCGCTTACCAAGAAATTGACAAAATCTGCATACCTCGGAGGAGAATCATGACTAATTGCATAAAGGTGTTCATCGGGAAAGAATTCCTTTATTTGTCCATCCTCTTCCATGTGTGCATGATCTTCTAACCGAGAGAGATGGTGCGCCACTTGATTTTCAGTCCCCTTCCGGTCTCTGATTTCTACATCAAATTCCTGCAACAATAGTACCCAGCGCATTAATCGAGCTATAGATTCTTTCTTAGTAAATAGATACCTGATTGCCGCATGGTCAGTGTGGACTATGACTTTTGTTCCCACCAAATAAGCTCTGAACTTCTCAAATGCCCAAACTACTGCTAGCAATTCTTTTTCGGTGGTAGTGTAATTTTGTTGTGCTGGATCTAGAGTTTTGCTCGCGTAGTAAATAGAATGGAAGACCTTGTCCTTTCGCTGTCCTAGTACTGCTCCAATGGCCAAATCACTAGCGTGCAACATGAGTTCAAAGGGCATTGACCAATCCGGTGCTACAATGATAGGTGCCGTGATTAGCTTCTCCTTAAGTGCTTCAAATGCCTTGAGGCAGGAATCATCAAAATTGAATGGTACATCTTTCTCGAGCAACCTGCACAAAGGAGTAGAAATTTTCGAAAAATCCTTAATGAAGCGTCTATAAAATCCTGCATGTCCTAAGAAGCTCCGGACACCCTTTACGGAAATTGGAGGCGGCAATTTTTCAACGGCCTCGACTTTTGCTTTGTCTACTTCATGCCTGTTCTGGAAATTTTATGGCCCAAGACAATTCCCTCTTGCACCATGAAGTGGCACTTTTCCCAATTGAGTACCAAATTAGTTTCTTCGCACCGGGCTAGCACTTTACTCAGATTCCTCAACAATCATCATATGAGGACCCGAAAATAGAGAAATCATCCATGAACACCTCTACAAATTTTTTCACCATATCGATGAAAATGGCCATCATGGTTCTTTGGAATGTCGCAGGTGCATTGCATAGGCCCAATGGCATTCGCTTGAAGGCGAAGGTGCCATAAGGACATGTGAAGTGGTCTTCTCTTGATCTTCGGGGCATATAACAATTTGATTATACCCTGAGTAGCCATCCAAAAAGCAATAATATTCGTGTCCTGCTAGCCTATCGAGCATCTGGTCAATGAATGGTAGTGGGAAGTGATCTTTTGTGGTTGCCTTGTTGAGTTTTCGATAGTCAATACATACCCTCCATCCGGTAATGGTTCGAGTGGGGATCAATTCATTCTTTTCATTCTCTACAACGGTTAATTCCCCTTTCTTGGGTACACATTGCACTGGGCTGACCCAATTGCTGTCAGAAATCTGAAAAATAATACCCGCGTCTAGCAATTTTATGACCTCCTTTTTCACTACTTCTTTCATTATCGGATTCAATCTCCACTGCTGCTCTACACTTGGGCGATGTCCTTCTTCTAAAAATATTTTGTGCATGCAAAATGATCGACTGATTCCCTTTATATCTACGATGGTCCACCCAATTGCTTTCTTGTATTCTCGAAGAACCCGTAGTAATTTGTCCTCTTTTGTGCTAGTCAGGCTGGATGATATGATTACTGGCAATGTTTCAGATTGACCCAAATAGGCATAGTGCAGATGAGCTGGGAGTGGCTTGAGTTCAAGCTTGGGTGCTTCCTCAACAGATGGCCTGGGAGGGGTCAGAGTAACAGGCCTCTCCAATTCTTCAAATTTTCTGAATCCTTGAATGTAGTTGCAAGATAGGTCCAGTATCTGCTCAATGTCCCTCATTATGTCATCTTCAACAGCTTCCACATCCCCAATCAATAAGCATTCAACTGGATCAGCTGGGCTCAAGTATGGCACTAAAGACGTGGAGACAGTTTCCACCACTGAAATCATAGAAAACTCCTTGTAATGTGTCGGCAGTCGTAGTGCTTTATAAACATTAAACACTTCTTCTTGGTCCCCTACCCGCATAGTCATCTTTCCTTCGCAAACATCTATGATGGCTCGGCCGGTAGCTAAGAAGGGACGCCCCAAAATAAATGGGACGTCTTGATCTGGTTCATAGTCCAAAATGATGAAATCCGCCGAAAATATAAATGAGCCAACTTGGACTAGTACGTCCTCAATCACACCCTCCGGATGAGCCAAAGAGCAGTCTGCCAGCTGTAATATGACTGTGGTTGGGCGTGGATCACCTAATCCCAACTGTCGAAACACTGAAAGTGGCATCAAATTTATGCTTGCTCCGAGGTCGCATAGTGCCCTTCCCACAGCATGTTTCCCAATAGAGATCTGAATAGTGAAGTTGCCCGGATCCTTTAACTTTTGCGTAGTTTCCCTTGAATTCTTGAACTGCACTCTTCAGTAAGTGCTACCATTTCAAACTCATTCAATCTTCTTTTGTTTGCCACAATGTCCTTGATGTACTTTGCATATTTAGGTACTTCTTATAGAATATCCACTAATGGAATGTTTATTTGTACATGTTTTAAGATCTCAAGGAATTTCTTGTAGGCTTCATTGTCTCTTAACTTTTGCAATCTCTGGGGAAAGGGAGGTGGCGGCCTTGCAACCAATTATGGGGGTTGCTTAGCCACTACCTCGTCGACTGAATTTTCATTTCCCTTGGCCTTTTCTGAAGTTATCTCCATGGTAGTTGTTTTATCATGAAACGTCACCTGCTTTTTCTTTTTCTTTTCGACCTCTTCTAGCTGTCTCCCATTCTTCAATGAAACTGCATTTAGTGCTGCCCGTGGGTTAGCTTCAGTGTCGCTGGGTAGTGCCCCGGTAGGTCGAGTATTCTGTGCTCCGGCCAACTGCCCCAATTGGCGCTCCAAATTTCTCACTGTAGTAGTGAGGGTTTGATACTCCATTCTAAATTGTTTGTTATCCTGCACCAGCTGCTTCAGTAACTCATTTGTGTTATCCTCAGATTGAGGAGATTGCCTCTGTGATTGGTTATAATTTTCCTGTGGTCTGCTCATATTCTGCTGCGGTTCTGCTGCGGCTGATTACCTCCCCATGAAAAATTAGGATGATTCCTCCAATTTGGATTGTAGGAATTTCCATACTGTGCATGTTGATTCACGGGGCCCCTGCTTTGTTGTCCCACATAATATATAGACTCTGGATTGGTGGGACACATATCAATTGTGTGGTTATCACCACACATCTCGCAGCATATTGACATTTGTTGAACCTGCTGCCTGGGTTGAACCTGCTGCATATTCATTCGGTTCATCTGATTTGCCAATTTGGCCATTTCTACTCTCATAGCTGCCAAGTCATCCAATTATATTAAACCGGCTCCTTTATGCTTAATGGCTCTGCGCGAGGCACCATCACCTTGCCAATTATAGTCATTGGCTGTAAAGTTATTCAATAAAAGTTGGATTTCACTGTAAGGTTTAGCCATGCAACTTCCACCGCACGCTGAATCAAGGTTCATCTTTGAGGCTTCATCTAACCCATCAACAAACGTATGCCCAAGTACCTCATCTGCTTGGCAATGGTGTGAGCAGTCTCTAAGTAGCTTTTTGTTCCTCTCCCATGCTTGTAGAAGGGTTTCCCCCTCTCGTTGTTCAAAGCCCAAAATCTGACTTCTCAGTGACTTGGTTTTCTTGGTAGGAAAGAATTTGATCAGAAACTTTCTTGCCAAGTCATCCCACGTATATATACTGTTTGCCGGCTCCTTTTGTAGCCACTCTTTTGCTTCCCCCAACAGAGAAAAGGGAAACAACGTCAGCCTCACATAATCCTTAGACACATTTGGGTAGTTGTAAGTGTCTGTTATCTCCAAAAAGTTCTGAATGTGTCGCTGTGGGTCTTCGTGAGACAGCCCCACATATTGGCCGGTAGACTGGATGAGCTGCACCATATACTTCTTCAGTTTGAAATGCCCGATGTTTTCAGGCTTAACAATTGCCTGAGTCATATTGGCCAGATTAGGCCTTGCAGCTTCAATCACCGCCCTTTCTGCGTTTCCTGCCATCTCGATAGGCTGTGGTTGCACAACTAAGTCCAACTCTGGATTAATTCGGGTCCTGGCTTCTACTTCCCTCCTTACTCTGTGTAAGGTACGTTCAATTTCTGGATCAAAGGGAAGCAGGTTGTTTGCACTTCTACTTCTCTGCATTCAATAGCAAAGCCTGTGTCAAAGCAAACAACGTCAGCTGATTAATAAAACTTGAATAAATAACAAATAAAAGCTGTAATTAGTAAAGTAGCAAAATTTTTAAGCCCCCGGCAACGGCGCCAAAAACTTATTGCTCCCTAACGCACATGCAAGTATACGTGATCGACAAGTAATATAGGACAATGAGTCCGGATTATCGTATCCAAGGGACTTAAGTTGACTACTTTATAACAACTAATGTAATTATTTAATCAAGCAAGAATCAAGTGGAATAGTGGTTTATTCTAAATTGTATTGCTAACTTATATCTAAGAATTGCAAAGAACGAATTATGTGTTTTGTGATCAATAAAACAAAGATTCTAGGGTTGTGATTATGTTTCCAGTCCTATTGCGTTCTAATTGACTTGTCGTTCATATAGTTAATGTAAGATTGCTAATTGATCGATAATGATACTCATAGCCTTCTTCCGAAGTACTATTCGCCTATTCCTAACAAGATTAATACCTATATTCCTATGGAATTAATCTAGAAAGAATGCATTAAGAACACGATTATCCAATTAAGCATGGTGATTAAGTATATTCCTATCCTAACCACGAATCCGCTCTTTTAACAAAGTTAAGAACATGCTTTCTTCAACTCTTATTCTAATCTAAACTTAGTTTTCTCAAACATAGCATCAATAATTGATAGAACTTAATTGATGGCCAAAACAATTAAGCAATTTAACATAGAATTGAAGAAACAATCTTATTCACATTAACTATTAAAACAAAATCGTTAAGTTAGAAACACAATATTCATGGCTAATCACAACCCCAGAACAAGGGGTGATTAGCCACTCATGTTCAACAAAATCAAATAACTAAGTATGAAAAACTAAATAGAGATACTAGATTGAATTGATGAACTGAAAATTTGCTTGTGTTGTTGATGTTCCTCAGCCTCCTTAGACTCCAAAATCACGTTCTTCCCCTCTTAGATGGGTTTAGGGGTGTATATATAGGAGTTGGGAAGGTTTGGGGTCGGTTTGGGGGTCTTCTAGACGAAGTAGGACAAAGTTTCTGTAAGCAGCGCCCGGAGTGGCGCCCAGCGCCCCCCAGGGGACTGCTGGCAGTGCCCTTTTCTTCTTCACTGTCTCCAGCGCCACAGGCAGCGCTGGCCTGTGGCTTCCCGTCTTCCTTTGTCCGATTCTTCTTGTTTTGGCTCGTTTCTTTCCCGCTTTCGTCCCCGATTACTTTCAACTCATTCCTACATATAGAAACATATTATATTAACATGAATCGATGTAATTAACATCCCAAATTCACACAAACAAGAGCTAAATATGAGATAATTTACATAACATTTTATATCTTTCCTACTAATTATCAATAGGCATATAAATTATATTATGATGATCATAGTTAAATTCATAAAATAATTTGGACTACATTTTAAATTCAAGATATATTGGTCCAAATAAATATTATGAGCTAATATAATTGAATTAATTGTATAAGTTCAATATATATGGATTAAATAAATAAGTCCTAATCCATTGGGCTAGCCCATTTAATTGGGCTAAAGTGATGAGCTCACTTTATTAAGCCCAAGATGCCATCTTCCTAGAGGCCTAGTTTGGTGCCACGCGTCAAATGACGTGGCACGCCAAGTCAAACGGAAGAGGCAATAGGATTGTGTCACGTGTCAAAATGACAATGCCGAGTCAAATTAAAGGGCCAACGAATTCACACCACGTGTGCAAGTGACATGTTCTGGTCAATTAAATGCGGCCTTGTCACACTTCGATTTGATTAGACGGAAAGAGTTTGTTCTTATCATAACGCTTCCATCCCACAACTATAAATAGGGGTCATCATAACCCGGAAAAGACACCAAAAGTTATAACAAGAAGCAAAAAAGAGCTCGTGGATCAAACGCTGCAAATTCCTCCACAAGTTTTAAGCTTCAAGCAATCAAGTTCAAGCTCAACAATCAAGTTTACGCTCAAGCACAAAGAACAAACCAAGTTCAAGCTCAAGAACGAAGTACAAATCAAGTTCAAGCTCAAGAACGAAGAACAAATCAAGATTCAATGAGTACGAGTTCAAATCAAAGTTTGTACTAGTTGAATCCAAGATCATCGTCTGTGGCAAAAAATATAGATTCAAGATCAAGCTCGAACGTCCTTGAATTTATATTGGAAAAGTAAAATCAGAGGAACAATAAAGATTGTAATACTTAAATATTTGAAATAAAATATTATGATTGTTGCAATATTTTTGATCTTAATTTTATTTTCTCGACATAAATTTATTGTGTACACAGTCATTGATGACAATAAAGATGCTGGTAAGGACAATAAACTTGGTACCCTGTTCTTCAATCATTTGAACAAATAAAACAAGAAATAAAACGAAACAAGCCCTATTTTTACAAAATTCGATGGTGTTTCATCCAACAACAAATTCTCGTTAATCCCACCTCCATGTCAGATCTTCTCAAAGGCAAAGAAATATTTCAACCCAAAAAAAAGCAAAATTGACTCTTGCAGACCCATTTTGTATATTGGGTCTTAAAGTTTGTTACCAAAAAAGAACCAAAAAAAAAAAGGAAAGAAAGAGAAAAGAGAATAGAAAAGGGAAGAGTTATAGGACACCAAGTGCCACGTCAGCCAAAAATTTGGTATGTATTACAGTTTTAACAAATGCAGTATGTCATTGGACCACCGTATTTTTAGAGGTGCAATTTGAACTTCGGTACGACTCTAATAGAGTAATCATGTATTATCTAATTTGACTTAAACTTTCAATGTTATTCTTGACGAGAAGTTTTTATGTTTAACATTATAATTTTCAAAAGAATTACAATACACCAATATTATTATATATTTAACACCACAAATTCTAAAAAAATTATAGCCACACAATATTATAATTTGTTTAGGACCATAAAATTTAAAAGCTTTCATTCCTTCTATGGTTTTTTTTTTATGTATTCTTCTGCAGCATTTTAGGTAGGTAGGACCAAATAAATAATTCTCATGGCGTGTCTAGTTCTCTATGTATAATAAGACCTATTCCTACAACCTTTTTCCTTATTATTATTAATATATGTATCATTGGTTATGCATTATTTTTTCAAAATTGGGCATACATGAATCTCAAGCTGGTTAATTTGTTTTAAACTTGAAAAGATTTAAACATAACACGTTTTCAGAAAAATAGTTGAGAGTTTAATTTTTTCCGCAAACAAGACTATATTTGAGCGAAGTGTACTATTAGCCACTTTTAAATTTGCTATTTAAAATATATTCATAATTTATAATATATTTAAAGATTAGTTAATTCATCCAAACTTCAGGATTACGTATTCTGAATTTGAAATTCAGGATTTAGTGTCCTGAATTTTTGAGCTGCTAATTTAAAATTCAAGACTAAGTGTCCTAAATTTCTAAACTGCTAATTTAAAATTCAGGACATAAAATTCAAACTTTTGGATAAAATTTTCTATCTTTAGGACACGGTGAACTTTGAGGTTTAAACTTAAGAATGTCTTGTCCTGAAGTTTGAGCGAACTGGCTAATCTTTAAATACATTGTAAACTGTGAATATATTTTAAACAACATACTTAAAAGTGGCTACCTGGTGTTATTTCCACATTATATTTTTACAAACTAAATAACATTTTGGGCCAATTTGAAATTATGGATCTAGAACAAACTCAAATTCCTTCAAACAGGTCGGATTTAAAAAAACAAGAAAAATTAACCTAAATTGTCGCACACTCAATCGCTTAAATTAGAATAATATATGTATGATAGTGTATAATTTATATATCGACTTCTGACCATTTGTTTGTGTTAAGATCCCAAAAACCAAGCTCCAAACCCCTAAAAACGGTTGAATTGGACCAGCTCCACTCAGAATTCCCGCAAGTTAACTTTGCTCGGAATTTTTTTAAAAAAAATAAACCAGTGAATTCGATTTCTAAGTCCCAAATTCGGAGAGCGTAATATTTTGACAGGAAAAGGCGCACGCGCAACCAATGAATGAGGTATGAAGTTCTATGGAAATTCACAATTACAATTCATATAGAATGCTATTTATGAATCGCATTTACCTAAAGCGTTTCATAGAGATTACAATGGGACTTATAAAATGAATCAAAGAATGTGTTTTATAACTTGCAATACTCCGATACGTTTTAAAATCCGACTTTATGTAGTAATTTCATGTTTGTCCCAGTGTTTTGGAAAGCATAAGTGGAAAAAAACGAGGAGGCCTCACGCACACTTTTTTCATGTGAAGTGCAGTTTAACACTTAAATAAAAAAAATTAAATAGACATAGATAAATGAGCAAGAACTCAATAAAATAATATATTAAGCAAATGTTTTAATTTTTAAATTAAGAAGTAAATAATAGATACTAAAGCTAGATAGTGAATAATCCTCAAAAGTCATAACATATTAAGTAAATTCAAAACCAAATCACAAAAGAAGCAACATCTTATTTTTCAACAAGATCTCCAAACTCTTGAAGTGTCATCATGTTCGAGTTATTATATTGGTCATCATCTTCTTCTTTATCGGAGTTAGTTTTGGCTTGATGCCATTGAATAATAAGATTGAATTTACTATAATCTAACAACAACAAAAAACTCAAAACTGTTTAACATTGAACCGTGAACAGAGGGCTGATCAGAGAACAGACGAAAACAGCAGAAATTATAAAAGAACAGAGCACAAGCATAAATTAGAAAATAGGGCTGATCATAGAAATAAGTTTTGAAAAAAATAGAAAAGAAGAAGAAAACAGAGGAGAGGAGTCGAACAGTGAACAGCGAACAACAGAAATTAAAAAAAAATAGAGCACAAGCATAAAACGGCACAGAACAGAGAAATAAAAACTAAAAAAAAATAGAAAGATAAGAAGAGAAAAGGAGTCGAACGGTGGACAAGCAGAGAAAATCAGAATAGGAAAAGAAGAGAAGAAAGAACTGAAGGAGAAGAAGAGAAGAAGTCAAAGTTGTAGTCGTCGCTTGTAGCAGAGAAGCAGATGTTTGGAAGTGGTGGGCGTAAGTGTATTTGCAATTTCTTTTTTTTTTTAAAAACCCTAGGCTGCCGCTGGACCTCGCTTAAGGGAGCTTTTCTGGAGCTTTTTCATCGCCTCGCTTCTAGCTTCTCGCTTTTTAGGGTGAAACGTGCACTTATTTACCAATGTCGTGCTAAGGATAGAAAGGCGCAGGTCCATCGCCTCGCCTTACTTCTGCGCTTTAAGCTAGAAGCGTGCGCTTTTAATAATACTAGTTTGTCCGTCATCAAAATGTTCCAACTTATTATGCAGTGGCCTGATCTATTCAAATTACAAAGAGTTGACTTATCTATATTATAGCAAGTACAAGGTTAAAGGGGAGAGAAGGCTCTTTCTTCATTACATCTCGCTTCACGGCGAAGTTTTCTCATATTTTATAAGGTTAGGAAAGCAGAGAAAACTATTAGTTTATAAGTCATAGTAATCAATAATTTAAAATATATAAAAGCATATAAATTTAGGGGTGACAAATAGACGGATTGGGCTGAATTTGAACGAGTCAAGATGAGTTGAGTTAATAAATAAGTCATGGCCCAACCCAATTCAAAGTGTACCTGGGCTAAGATAGACTGGATCAAAATGGGGCTAAACAATGGGTCATAGCCTAACCCGCCAACTTAAGTCATGTTTATACAAATTAGAACTATACTCCAACTTGTATAAAAGAAGTCTTTAATATTTTATACACCTATGTATGTTCTCTACTTTCCTTATAATTTATTCATTCCATGCACCTACGATGAATTACTTTATATCTACTTTTAAATTTTTAGATAACAGAAACATATGAATTAATCTTATACTCAACTATTCATGAGCCTTATTACTTTCTAAAACTTAATAAATATTTAAGCGTGTGTCTAGTTGAAGTTCTTTTCTTTGTTTTTCAGATGTTGGAATTGTTCCAAAAATAATTCATTTAGAAAATAGCATTATGACCCCATGGAATTTTTAGAAAATTTTATTGATAAAGTCTTTTAGAGGAAATCAACCCAGATAATTTTTGTACAAACTTTGATTTATATCAATTTATGTAGTTATTACAATGTAAGACAAGAAACTCTACTCCCTACTTAAAAAGTATTCTTTCGCTTCCAAAAAAATACTATTAGTATTTTGAAAATCAAAATTTATTTTTTTAATAAAAAATTAGTATTTATAGTTTGTAAGTTGAAAAATATATTTTATGTTATTGCTAAATAACTAAATTTCACCATAACTTAGTTACAAATTTATTCATATTTACGTTAAAACTTAGATACCTTGATTCTTTTTTTTGAACTTAGATACAGAAACTAATGATGGGGCAACTAAGTAAATTTTCAGACAAGCCTTCAGTTGGATTGAGATCTCTTTTTTTCGGATGAGCTTTATGGGTTGTATTTAGACTACTTCATAGGTCAAAATGGGCTATAAAAAATATTGGGTTAACTTGGGCTCAGCTCAAATAGACCCATGAGCTAAAATATTTCTAGCCCAACCCATTAACATCTGGATATATTAAATGGGTTTGGGCTCAAATTACTATCCCTGTGTATAATAATATTACGGTCAAAGAACAACTTGTTTGACTGCTTAAATTTGAAAAGATATCATCTCTTTGCGTTGGAGTGAGTATTACTTTGTATTCTACATCACCATCTAAGGAATAAGGAATAATCTATTTTTCATCACAAGTAAACATGCTCATCAACCAGTGTCGATGCTAAAGCACCACAAGTAGCGATGAAACAATAAATAATTTTCTCAAGTTGGTGATAGTATCTAATGTTTTTGCCCGCCATTCTAATAGTAGTAACAAACATAAAACTAATAGTAATACTCTATGCTCTTTTGTAGTCTTTCCCACTTTTACAGTTGGCCTCTTCAGTTCCTGTTAACATAACACAAAATTAGCGTTTGGATATAAATTTGATCGAAATTTGAAAAAAAAAATTAAAGTTGTATTGAAAAATTATTTGAAAGTTGATTGTGTTTGAATATGCATTTTATTTGAAAAAAATTAAAATTTTATAAAGAACCGAAAAACTTTCACTTAAAAACTATTTTGAACAAATTTTTGAAAACTTGTAATCAAATGTCACGTGAAAGAGAGAAAAATAAGATTCCTTTGGGATTTGTTTGACCATATTCAAATGTGGGTTATTTTTAGTATTTTGATTGTGGGGGAGAATTCGAGAACCTAATGGAGTTTTCTTGGATGGGTTATTGTCACGACCCAATTTAGGATTGTGATCGGCGCTTAGGAGCAAGTGCTCCCAAGTAAGTCTCATCGGAAATCTTTAAGAAAATCAGACAGAGTTTTCCCTGTTTTTGGACCATTCCAAAAAATTTCTTGTCTCAAATCAACAACCAAACATCCTAATATTATACTAAATAATTGACAACTTGTCAATTAACTAATACAAGTCTCCATCATAACTAAACCACCAACTAACCACTATAAATATTAATTTATCTCCAACTTTGATAAATGAGAACGATACTCAACATAATACTATAATAACGAAAGAATACGCATGACACTAAAATAATGACTATGGAGCGACATCTAAGAGTTCAATGAAAAGACCATAACAATAAGTAAAATCTCTGCCCACGCGAACAAGTGCGAGGCTCACCGAGAAATATCAACCTGTGCGCTCTAATTAGCGAGATCCTCGCCTGCGTCAATTGCTGTCTCTGTAAAAAAATTAGCGGGGAATGAGTCGCTAGCTCAGTGAGTAATAACACTTATCCACAACCGTTTTTATTTGGGGACAAGTAAGAAACATGCTAGTATCTCAAAGAGAAAGTAACATAAAAATGCCCTTTCAGAAACAATAGATAATTTTCAGTCTCATCATACTTTTCTTGTTATAAAATATAATAACAATTCAGTAATAAGCTCGGTAACCACTGTATAATATCAGTATTCACATTTTTGGGAGGTTTCAATGAACGGATCATGTAATCGGTATAACTATGGACTTCTTTACCAGAAGTCATATGTAACGGTAGTCCCTACTCGAGGGTAATCTATAATGATATGCTAGTTCTACCTTCCCACTAGCGAGGGCTATAACGATAATCAGTAACTACAAGGTACCAGGTCTAACGAACTCGCCGTTAGCTACGGGATTCTTCAATGTCTACTCCCATTTGTACTTGTCTCTGTAATCCGTATATACTCGTATAAACTATTTTAAACAATATAGGGCATTTCAGTTCTTATCAAATCATATAATTTCCTTTCGATAACAGTAAATTCAAGTAACGGTAAAACAGATCTAGTGACAACAAAAATATTTAAAATCACGGTACTCATCTCAAATAACTATTTCGGTTTCATATCGAGTAAAAGACTTGTCCCACATGCAACTCAAAATAATCGGTAACATATTCATATTAGAAATCATGTGTAAATCATGCAAGTTATGAAAACATAAATTGCGGTAAGATTACTACTCACATTACTCATGTCGAAATATGAAAATCGTCACTGATAGCAATCCGTATGACTTTCTTCAATCAATCTATAATTATATAATATCGATATCATGTTAATTTCTTTGTTTAGGCTAATTCATAGCTAATTTAGAATACCCAACCTTCGAGGTTTCATATTTGACTCTTAATTCGCCGAATTAAAATTACCCATGCTATGAGTAATTTAAATTAGTCCAAAATCTTTCAAATAAAAAAAAAGCAATTATATAGCTTATTCCTTGTACTATTCAATTTCCTTAATCATGCATATAGAGATACTAGTTTAAAATAAATTACACTGTTATCTTCTCCTTCTTCTTTTATTCTTAAACCTCCAGTTGGTTTTTCTCAATTCTCGATCAAATCACACCCTTGTAATTATCCGAGCTTAGTATAAAATTCTATATCTAAAATTAATATTGCCACGATAGATGAAAGCATGCTCGTAGTTACTTGAAACTCTATTGTTGAGGCTCAAAAATATATGCTAATTTCCTTTTGATGAATCACGGTGTTGCTGCTACTTTTCTATGCTTGATGCTTTAGTGGCTAAGGGTTTTCCGATCCTTTAATTGGAACGCTAGGTTAAATCTGATGGCCTTAGCCGATTTGCTCTTTTTTATATATTATTTTATTCTTTTAATTTTATTTGTTACTTTTTTTTTTCTTTTAAATCCTACTAAGCGAAGGACGCAAATCTCTTTTTTGGTTTCCAATTACGCCACTTCTGTTGGCTATGGCCTAACTAGCTCTTTTTTTTTTTTTTTTTAGCTTGACTAGGTTTTCTTCCTTTTGTTTTATTAGCTTAATTTGTTCCTTTAATTTTTTTTCTTTTTTGTTTTGGACTTAAATTATTTTCTAAATGTCCAATATATCCTCACCTAAAATATTGAGGTATTACAGTGTTGAACCATAATCGCTCAGGAAATTACACTCAATGATCTTGAAAATTGATAATCTTAATTTTGTTCCCCATTTGTTCCAAGGATAAATATTTAAGTTCAAAAGTCAAAAGTATTTCCCATAGCAAGCGAAGAAAATATCTGTTAAACTTAGAAATCTGCCGCCTATAGGGCAAACAAGGTAAAAAATCAAGAGTGGTACCTAAATTGTCCTATTTGTGCAAATTACCCATACTGGCTATTGTTGAGCGGGTTGGGCCCTTGTAGGCCGAAGAAAGGCTCAGCCCATCCTTGTATTACTTGGGGCTTCTCCTAGACTTCTTGATTTTTTTTATACGTGATAATAATAAATGGAGTACTATATGCAAGATTGATCATTTTCCAAAAATTATTTTAACTAGTATAAAAAATATAAGTCTATCAATGGATTAAGAAATAAAATAAGTGAGTTGCAACACAGCACAATAAATCCAGTATAATCCCACAAGTGAGATTTGGGAAGGATAGTGTGTATGTAAACCTTACTCCAACTTTTAAAAGATAGTGAGGTTGATTCCGATAGACCCTCGACAAAAATAAAAGAATTAGCTAAATAAGTAAGTAAGCAATATAATAATAATAATAATAATAATAATAATAATTAAAAAAAATATTAGTGCAGGGACAATTATAGTATAAGCATGCAAACTGGTGAAAATATAAGATAATTAATTTAATAAATGATCAACTCCTGTAAAAAATAAGGATAATGAAATGGCTTTGGTGATAAAATATTAGTAATTAATTCAAAATAAAGGCAATAAGTGAAATAGTAGTTTGTGCTTAATTTTATTAACAAATGAGAAGCACAAAAGCCAATATAAATTGTTGAATGGGAGTTTAAACAGAGTTTTCCTGTTGTAAGTAAAAATACCTAAAGAAATACACTAATCAAAACCATTTTCAACGAGCCTACTTCCTATTGGATGTAAGTCAACAACAAAAGAAAAGGACACAATAATAATTCATGTATTTTGGATTTGTGACTTTATAAATATTGGTGATTTGACGTTAAATGCAATTATATTGACGTATGTTTATTTTTCACCTATAGGAAATTTGATATAAGGAACTTTTTTCTTGTATGGCCAAGAAAGATGAGCTTCAGCTAACCTAAACCTAATTACAGGAAAATATTAAAAATAACCAATTTCTACACATTAGGTGCTATTTTTAGCCCATCGATACAGACCCCGGCCCCAACCCCCTCAAAAAAAAGGAAAAACAAGAAGACAAAAGAATTTATAAAGAAAGAGAATATATACCTGAGTCTCGAAAAAACTGATTGACACATAATATTTATGTCAAACTAATAAATATATAGTACATGCATTTAATGTACACTTCTCGCACTTAATTGTGCTTAATTATATATACTGTAGCCTCAAGTCATTTTAATCATAATATATGAAAGTGATATGATATAAAAACCAAATATGAGTAAGTTTTTTTTTTGGGTTTAATTATCTTCCTCTTTACCTACCCAATTTAAAAAATTATTAAATAATATGGGGGGGGAACGTGCATTTGCTTGAAAAGTCTTAGTGCTATAAATGCATAAGCATTGGCATTGCTCTTTTTCTTGATTTCCTCCATTAGTTATATTGAACCTATCTTTTCACTAGGCTATTCCCTGCTAACTTTTCTCATAGCAAAATCGCTAAGAGATTGAAGTGTGAATCTAAAACCTAAAAGGCTACAAAGGCAAAATCTAACTTGTAAAAACTTACGTGTATTCCGTTATTTACACTAAATCAATAGAAGCATGATAAGTGTTTGCACATAGAGTTTTATTATTTAATTATGATTAATTAATTTAATTTATTAAATTATTTAACTATAATAAATTAAATTGGTTTGGTATAAGCAACGGATGCGGGATAAGTATTTACCAATCTAACTTGTTAAGCCTAGTGTCTGTTGCTGTCACGATTTATCTTTTTTTATTTTATGTTTTAAGTATCGGCGGTATTTAAAAGGTAGTTGTAGGTAATTCTAAATAATAAGAATTTATTCACAGTTTATAAATGATAGATAATATGTTATAACAAGTTAACTTAACAATAAAATTTATAAAAATATTAGTGCATGTAAATTGAATCCTTCATTATTTTAATTAAACCCACTTCTATGAGAAGGTCGGTCCCGTCCTACGGGTTAGTGAAGGTAGAAATCCAAAACTTAATAAGAGGGAAGGCGAAGCCGAGACAAGAGCAAGGGTTGAAAAACAAAAGAGAAGAATTCAATCTTCCCTGTTTGTTCCATTCTCAATAAGATATTGCTTTGCACACAATTAATCCAAACCGTCACATAAACGCCATCTATAACAATGAATAAAATAAATAAAAAAAACGTAAGAAAATCCATTTGAAAACTACCCAAAATCTTCTAGGTCAACACAGTGGGTCCCTTAGAATCTATTGTCAAGTATTCCATGGTTTTTGGGGAGGTGGATCTGTTGGCGGAAAGACTTCATCCGAATTTGCTGTAAGTTAAAAAGTAATTTTTTATACATAAATTATCTATATTGAATCCTCTGTTTGTGTGTTTATTTTCTAATATTTTGAAATCTCCGCCACTGGTCCACATATCAATTTTATACGAGTTTTAGGCACTGGACACATGTCCTTCATATACATGTCATGATGTCATGATAAAGTTTTCCGTTGGCGTTCAAATAAAGAAACAAAGCTTGCTTGTCAACACACTACACTCCTACGAAGTTCGCGTGTTTGGAAGAACTCAAATATGTAAAATCCAATCCTATATATTTATATGTATAAGAGAAATTAGACGTACATTTTAAGAATTCACTTTTCAACTCAGAATCCACTGTCGTCTAAATTCTGAATCTAACTGACGGGAGAGGAGATAATGGTAAAGCTCAAGAACTTGAGATCGGATACATTGACATTAGTACTTGTAAATATTGCTGGTATAATGGAGAAAGCTGATGAATCTTTATTACCAGGAGTTTACAAAGAAGTTGGCAAGGATTTGCACACTGATCCCATTGGCCTTGGCTCTCTCACTGTCTTTAGATCATTAGTTCAATGCCTTTGTTATCCTCTTGCTGCATATCTTGCTGCTCGTCATAACCGTGCCTATGTAATAGCTCTTGGCGCTCTTCTCTGGTCTGCTGCTACTTTCCTTGTTGCTATCTCCTCCACCTTTACAGAGGTTCCTTCTACTCTCTGTTTCGTGTTTTCTGAAACTAGTCGTTTTCAATATGCCACAACATTTCTGTAGTTATAAAAGTTTGTCAATAAGGGTAAAATGAGAAGTTTAAATTAAATTATTTTCAAAATGAGTTGTTCACTGCTTTCCGTCTCATCTCGTTAGGAAAGCAGATTCAAGTCTCATAAATATGTCAAAGATCCAGAGAACAACTCAAGAAACCAAAACTAGTCTTTGTTCTTTTTTTGATGAGTCATTAGTCAACATAAATATGAACTCAAGAAGTGGTTTCAAGGGAAAAAGACAGAATACAATCAACTCAAGAAGTGGTCAAAGAACAGAACATATTGAACTCAAAAAGTGGTTTCTATAAAAAAGAGAGGGGAATCAAGAAATAAGCTGGTCTATTTGCAGTCTGGTATGGTTGGAAATTTTAAACTTTTAATCGCATAGAACTAAAATATGGGGAATTGCAGAATTGGACTATGTTTTCTTTATAAATGAAAGGTTCGTAGTAGAAGTTTGTTTGGGTTGTGGGGGTTTTGGGG
>MCJB01052394.1:0-10155 GCA_002018475.1 Nicotiana obtusifolia | reverse complement strand
ATTAGCTCTGGCTCAGGAATTCCTTTAGCTGCAATTCTGCTGCTGCTATTGCCTAATGATCCTAAAACAGCTTTGTTGCATGGTTTAGTCTTGATCATCACGGGATTAATGATATCATGGTGTGGTTCAGCAACAAACAAGTATGTCTCCTCAGGTCCAATATATTATTTACTACCATGTGACCAAGAGGTGACGGATTCGAGCCGTGGAAACAGCCTCTTGCAGAAATGCAAGGTAAGGCTGCATGCAATAGACCCTTGTGGTCCGGCCCTTCCTGGGACCCCGCGCATAATAGGACCTTAGTGCATCTGGCTGTCCTTCAGAATAGTTTTGAGATTTTTTCTGTTTGTTTTACTCTTCTGTCATGTTTTTTGTAGTCCAATATTTGCTGAGATAGTCCCTGAGAGAGCTCGGACAAGCATTTACGCTCTGGATCGATCTTTTGAGACAATAATAGCATCCTTTGCTCCTCTGATGGTTGGTATTTTAGCTCAACAAGTTTTTGGTTATAAACCAATTCCAAAAGGATCAACAGACTCTCAAGAAACTGAAACAGATAGACAAAATGCTGCCTCACTTGCCAAGGCACTCTACTCAGCAATAGGCATTCCTATTGCGCTTTGTTGCTTCATATATTCCTTCCTCTATTGCACATATCCACAAGATAGGAATCGTGCCCGGTTGCAACAGATTGATGAAACAAGCAATTTTCCATCTGAAGAACAACAAGCCTTACTTGAGAGCAATGAGCATCGACCTCTTTCAGCAATTTGTTGAAATCTTCCAACTTTTAGACCGTCTGTACATAGAATCCGACAAACATAAAATCACTTCTGGCCATGTTGTTTGTATAAAAAAGACAGCCCGTTGCACAAAGCATCCCCTATTCATGCAGGATCCGAGGAAGGGTCGCACCTCTACCGGTGTGACGTAGACAACCTACCCTAATAAAAGTATTAGTGGCTGCTTCCATGGCTCGAACCTGTAACCTATAGGTCACACGGAGACGATTGTACCGTTGCAAAAAATTTCTAAGGCGTATTTGCTTATTATTTTCAAATGAAATTTGTAAAGATTATATCAGTTTGTAATATATTATTGTAGTAACTGGTGCAAAAAATTCTAGTTCACATTTATCTACTGGTGTAAATTTATCTTAAGCTAGTCGTTTGTACCAAGGAAGAGGCATAATATCTAAAGACTATGATTCTTAATGATAAACTAGCTTGATTACACAAATTTTTGCCCGGAAACAATAAGAGCAAACAACAATATAAATACATCACCTAAAATAGTGCTGGCTGACAAATCACAAATGGAGTTTTGCCTGGAAACAATAAGCTAGGAAGAGACTTAAATAACTTAAAGAACTAAGCCGGTACCTTCAAATTTTTCGCGAGTAATTTGATCAAGACGTTCTTGCATCTCTTTTGTGAGGGAATTTTTTCCGTCCCCAACAAGACCATTGCGGAAATAAGCAATTTTAGGAATGCCAAGACAAGGTTCTAAGCCATTCTTGTTAACCTGAAGATTCCTCAGCCTCTCCAAACTGCATCTCCAAAGGACATTATCAAGCTCCTCTTCGTTAGCAAAAGGTCTGCCAAGAAACTCAGCCAACTTCAACACTTGCCCTTTCGGATCTTTTTTCATCTCTTCATACCTCAAGAAAAGTATCTTCTCGGGTTTCTTCAAACTTTCATTCCAGTACTCTAAAACATGGTCATGAAAGGGGCCAAAAGGATGAATGCCTTTACAGAAACTGTCGAAGTCTTCATCCATCGTTGGACAAGGCTCCGCATCGGATATCGAATTCATGAAGTGCCATAACGACACAAAAACATCTTTAAGTTCGCGGGTAATGTACACTAATTTGCAGCTGGAATTGTTATTCTTGATCGACTCTGGAAGCTTGGAATAAGGCAGGTGAGTCCGAAAGAGTCTAGGTGAAGGCATTTCGTCAACGTTAAGGACATTGGAATCTAGGTTCTTTGGGTTGAATATTGATATTTCAATAGATGGCATGAGTTGGTTTGGATGGTTTGTTAGTAAAGGGTCACCCTCCTCATGATCAATATTATCTCTGTTACGGGCCATGATGCAAGGGATAAGAGCTTTGAGCCAAGTAGTACCTGTCAATGCCGGAGCCAGGTTTTGCAGTAACGAGAGTCAAATTATAAAGGAGTAAACACATGGAAAAGCCAAGGGAATTCAACATATAATATAGATACATATAGAGACACTTAAAGTTGTCATGATTTCATTCAGACACCTTAAGTAGGCCTTGTTCCGATTGAACACCTGTAGTAGAACCAAAGTGTATTTATTAGACGCATTTAACTGATATAGTTAATAGCGTGAGTTGCACCTGTAAAATGCTCGTGTTCTTTGTCCTCTATGCCGTTCACCGGAGCTTCGATCATCGGCTCCGGTGTCATTAGGTCACCAACTTTCTTGACCTTTCGGCACTGGGCAGGTTCAACCCCTATACATGGTGTTACGAATTTGCAGAGACTGAGTCAAGATTTCAAGCTTATGGGTTCGGAATTCTAATTGTTTTAAGTTAGTGGATTCTAAATTAATAATTTATATATATTCAATGGATTTTTTTAAGACAAATACAGAGTTCGAACCAAAGTACTGGATTCAGTCGAACCTGCTCTCAGCACTCTAGCTCCGCCCCTGCCTGTAAAATGCTCATGTTCATTGTCCTCTATGCTGTTCACCGGAGCTTCAATCATCGGCTCCGGTGTCATTAGGTCTCCAACTTCCTTGACCTTCCGGTGCTGATACCTATACATGGTCTTACCAATTTGCAGATACCTGTATTTTTGGTAAAAAGTTGCCTGGTCCTACTGATATCCTTGGAGTATTTTTGACATAAATGCATGTTTATACACATTTTCATCTTTTAATACTCTATTTTCACTTAGAAAATCCTACTAATTGTGATTCATTTATTTTACCAAACTAAGCAAGAAACATCAAGCCAAAGAACATTCTACACGGTACAGTTCACGCGATCAACCATGTCATCAAGAAAGTGTCTGATTTGTACACTTTGGACTTACTACAGGTGTTGAATCGAAACAAAACCTACTTAAAAGTGTCTTAATGAAAAATTATGACAACTTTATGAACGAAGCAATTGACTTGAGGGTACCTGTTTTCATAGATGAAGCAAGAATAACATCATCATCCCGAGCCAAGAAACCAGATCGAGCTGCCATGGTTGCTTTTAAGAAGTCTATACGGTACCAGTAGCCGTCCCACTGGTAACAAAAATTAATAGGTCCCCTGCATTTCACACTTGTAAGTCCATCTACAAATGTGGCGAATTCGTCTTCGCTCATAATAGTATCTAAATTGGAGGTTGCCATTATCACTGTTTAGAAGTTAAGCTGCACTTTGTTTTGTGTTTGTGCTATGTTTTCCCAGGGGAAGCTGTTAGTAACCAAGATCTATGTTGATTTGTATAAGGCTTGTCTGACCACATATTTCACGTCCTTTTTTTTTCCTTTTTCATTTTAGATAACGTGTCCTTATCCTTTCTATTCCCTCAGCACACTCTGTCAGCATTCAGCAACAAGTGGAGAGGGAGTGCGCACAACTTTCCGTAAACGGTGTTGTATTTGCATAAACTAAGAAAACAAATAAGTAATTTAATATCAGTCTTTAGTAAGTTGAACAGTCTTGGCCTAATAATTTAGTTGAATATTAAAAAAATTTAAATATCTCGAAAAATTTAAATATGATGGTAAAGAAAAGTGTAGGTTCAATTCTCTTAAGCCTCAAATTTTCACAAAAATATTACCTCAAAGATATTCGAAAAATAGAATATTTAAGTCCAGCCTCAAACCTATGATCCAAGCTAAAATCGACCGACACCGAGTAGTTGCCATATTAATTTTAATTTAAGTGGGTATATTCCTAGAATCGGCCGACACTGAGTAATTGGCACCTTCAATCCGAGTTTGAATTCTCCGATACCAAATGTTTCAATATTTTTTAATAATTTGTTAGATTAATGCCACGTGGTTCAATTCTCTTAGCCCTCAAATTTTCACAAAAATATTCACTCAAAGATATTCGAAAAATAGAATATTTAAGTCCAGCCTCAAACCTATAATCGCAAGCTAAAATCGACCGACACCGAGTAGTTGCCATATTAATTTTAATTTAAGTGGGTATATTCCTAGAATCGGCCGACACTGAGTAATTGGTACCCTCCATACGGGTTTGGATTTTCTCCGATATCAAATGATCCAATATTTCTCAATAATTCATTGGATTAATGCCACGTAGCTACTTAAGATATTCATAGTCTAGAAAAAAATGAACTTACTATAGAGCTTTGGGAAACAAAAGGCCTGATCCAACAATTGAAGCACCAAAAGTAAACCCATTACCATTCCCTTTTCCACTCAATACCTATAATTACTAGGACCAAAGTCTAATGAGTAATGAACACCAATTAATATTAGGTGCGGCAAACGATCAGGTCGGATCGAAAATAAATAATACAAAAACAAATAAATTATTCGATTTAATCCATATTTAATACGGACAAAAAATAGGTTAATCGACAGATAATAAAAATATTTATATTATCCATGATATTTGAATATGATCACTTTTGGAAGAATTCTCAACCTCCCAAACCTGAGGAACCTCCAATTTGGGACTTTATAAATATAAAAATTAAATTATCTGTTATCCATTTTCTAAGTGAATAAAATAATTCTTATCCATATTTGACCCGTATTTAAAAAGCTCATTATCCAATTCATTTTTAATGGATAATATGGGTGAATGATTATTTTCTTTTTAACCATTTTGCCACCACTAATTAATACGAACTGCATGTAGCATCAAATCACCAAAATATATAGTACTCCCTCCATTTTATTTTATGTATCTTCGTTTGATTGAATCACGAAATTAAAAAAAATAAGAAAAACTATTAAATTTTGTGGTCTTAAACTAAAGATGTGTATAATATATCAAAATGACTCTTAAATTTATGATCTAAAATATGTCACATGAATATTTGAATTAAAAAATTACTGATACAGAGAATTTAATTCTCTTTTAAAACATACTAAAAAGAAATGTGAGACACATAAATTAAACAAAAGGAGTACGTACATTGAATAGCTCATTTGTTATTTGAAGAAAAATGGGTTTGACCTAACATAATTAGAACTATTGAAAGATCATACTAGCATGTGAACTTGCTATATTGCTAAAATGGGTTTTCCCTTTTCTGTTTCTTTCTGTTACTATATTGCTCCAGCTATTAGCTGGTAACCTGTGTGTATTACGTTAACATAAATTTTTGGAGTTTAGTTCCAAATGTGACTTGAAAATCCCAGTTGGTTTTGATAAACAGCAAAAAACATCTAGTATTGTAATTAATTTCCTCGCAAAAAAGTGAAGACTTAAAAAAAAATTCTTTGCACAAAGTATTTCGCATTCACGCAGGATTTAAAAAAAATTCTATCCTAATATAAATATTAATAGCTGTACGCCAATCCAAAAGATTGAAATGTAAGGAACAAACTAACATAAATTATTATAAACTAGTGAAATTGCCCGCATATTAGTGAATTTAGAAAAGATCATTTCATATATTAAATCGAGATAGAAGAGATTTTTTTTTTGTATAGACCCAAGACTTATTTTCCCTATTAAAAAATGATACCAAAAAAAAAAAAAAAAAGCATCTCAATAGTTAACACGCCATAGAAATTGATCAGAAGGAAAGATTGAAGCAGTAACAGTTGAGACTTAAACTTTTACAATAATCCTAAGAATAGATAAATTTAGGGGTGAAAGGCAAAGAAAAATAGGAAATTATTTCCCATTTCTCTTTTGTCAAGATTTAAAAAAGAAAAAGAAAACAATGTTTTTCGTTTAACATTAATTGCAGAGCCTACATGAAAACATGCTGAAGAATTAATCAAAAACTAACTACCCCTTTCAATTTCATTTTGAGAGTTACTGTGTGTAAACACCTTAAATAGGGGAATAGGAATTTCTGATCTTTCATTTTCCTAAACATTCAATGTATGTGCATTTAGCCACTTTTACATTCTTAAAAATAAGCTAAACAGAAAAATTAGGATAAAAGAGCAAAAGAACAGGAAAAAAGAAAAAACATAAGAGTGATATAGATTACTAAAGTGCAAATGGAAGATTGTGCATCGTTCGGCGGGTGGTTCAATATTCCAGAATCTGGGTAGAAGATATTGAATGACAAAATTGCCCACTGATGGAATGAAAAAATTACCTACAGGAAGAGGGCAAGCAAAAGGGTAAAATTTGAAAAAGAATGGATCCGATACTGGATCGGGGGAATTGAACCCGACGTGAATGGGGGGTTCAAAATCATTCTAAATGAAGTCATATTAATACTTCAAACCTTGCCTAAGTTTTAACTAGGGGTGGGCATAATACCGACCGAACCGAAAAAACCGATCAAACCAAAAATTTTGGTTTTTTCGGTTTCGGTTTTTCGATTTTCGATTCGGTTTTCGGTTTTAAGATTTCGGTTTTTCGGTTTAACCGAAAACCGAAAATTTTACTACTATAACATTATATATACGAAGCTCAAAGCATCTGAACTCTGAAGCCCACCCCTAATTAATTGATTCTGCGAGCCTAACCCACTTTCGTTAATTCCTAAGACTAAGTTACCCTAACCTAACGTTAATTCCTACTTCTCTGACCAGTGACCTCAATTCTCTTCCTCAGTTCTCACTCTCATTTCTCAACTTCAGAACTTCTTACTTCTCTGACCAGTGACCTCAACTCCTCAAGGCTCAATCGTCGTCGTCGATATCACTCCTCAGTTCCTCACCACTCAGTCACTCGCGAGTCACGACCCAGTACCACCTACCACTGCCGAGTGCCGACGCCCTCACCAGTCACCAGTACCTCCAAAATTAGGGTTCCGACTTTCGATTGAACTCGCACATCCTTCTTCCTCAGGTGTCAGGTTAGTGGTTACCTCTTAGCTGCGGCTCCTAGCTCCTTCTTTTTTCAAGAAATCAATTTTCTTTGAACTTTGTGTAGAGATATGGTTGAATAAAGAAATTATCAAAAATAATTTTCGATTTTTTCTGGTTTCTAGCTTTCTGCTATTGTTTGTAGAGATATGGTTCCTTTCAATTCATGTTTGATGTACTGCTTCTGCATATGCAATTCACGGGTGCCCATTGAGATTTTCCTTTAAAGCATTTGATTGCCTATTGGTTAAACTGGCTTGCCGCTAACTTTTGTCCTTTAATAGTCTGTCATTTAGTTGCTGGCTTGCCGCAAACTTTTGTTGTGCACTTTGTATGCTAAGTTTGGGAGTACACCAGAAGCAATGAACAAATATATTCTGAATAATATTTTTTTTAAGAAAAGTACAAACAATGCCCAAAGTTATATTTAGATGAATTTTTTTAACAGGGGTTGTCTGAGCACAACATAGTGCACATGGATACAATATTGACAGACTAAATATTGTCGTCATCGTTGAAATTTAAAAATCTTGAACCGTTTATAACCGACAAAATAAACCGAAAATAACCGAACCGAACTTTGAAAAAACCGCACCGAACCATAATAACTTTGATTTGGTTTGGTTATTAAAATTAAAAACCGAAAACCGAATAAACCAAACCGAAATTATACAAAACCGAACCGAACTGACCGATGCCCACCCCTAGTTTTAACGAAGTTATCTCAACAAGCTTTGAAGTATGGGCCATTTATAGGTGTTGCTCACTAACGCACACGCAAGTATACGTGATCGACAAGTAATATAGGACAATGAGTCCGGATTATCGTACCCAAGGGACTTAAGTTGACTACTTATAACAACTAATGTAATTATTTAATCAAGCAAGAATCAAGTGGAATAGTGATTTATTCTAAATTGTATTGCTAACTTATATGTAAGAATTGCAAAGAAAAAATATGTGTTTTGTGATCAATAAAATAAAGATTCCAGGGTTGTGATTATGTTTCCAGTCCTATTGTGTCTAATTGACTTGCCGTTCATATAGTTAATGTAAGATTGCTAATTGATCAATAATGATACTCATAGCCTTCTTCCGAAGTACTATTCGCCTATTCCTAACAAGATTAATGCATATATTCCTATGGAATTAATCTAGCAAGAATGCATTAAGAACACGATTATCCAACTAAGCATGGTGATTAAGTATATTCCTATCCTAACCACGAATCCGCTCTTTTAACAAAGTTAAGAACATGCTTTCTTCAACTCTTATTCTAATCTAAACTTAGTTTTCTCAAAAATAGCATAGATAATTGATAGAACGTAATTGATGGCCAAAATAATTAAGCAATATAACATAGAATTGAAGAAACAATCTTATTCACATTAACTATTAAAATGAAATCGTTAAGTTAGAAACGCAATATTCATGGTTAATCACAACCCCAGAACAAGGGATGATTAGCCACTCATGTTCAATAAAATCAAATAACTAAGTATGAAAAACTAAATAGAGATACTAGATTGAATTGATGAACTAAGAATTTGCTTGTGTTGTTGATGTTCCTCAGCCTCCTTAGACTCCAAAATCACGTTCTTCCCCTCTTAGATGGGTTTAGGGGTGTTTATCTAGGAGTTGGGAAGGTTTGCGGTCGGTTTGGGGGTCTTCTAGACGAAGTAGGACAAAGTTTCCGTAAGCAGCGCCCAGCGCCCCCAGGGGACTGCTGGCAGTGCCCTTTTATTCTTCACTGTCTCCAGTGCCACATGCAGCGCTGGGCGCTGGCCTGTGGCTTCCCGTCTTCCTTTGTCCGATTCTTCTTGTTTTGGCTCGTTTCTTCCCCGATTGCTTTCAACTCATTCCTACACATAAAAACATATTATATTAACATGAATCGATGCAATTAACATCCCAAATTCACACAAACAAGAGCTAAATATGAGATAATTTACATAATATTTTATATCTTTCCTACCAATTACCAATACCCCACACTTAGACTCTTGCTCGCCCTCGAGCAATGGGATTTTAAACAACCTTTCCCAACTACTAACTCTTAAGATTAGCACGAAAAATTCAACCTTTCAAACAATTCATGTTGGAAAATGCATTCTTATTTATATAACCTTAACTAATGACTTTGTGTCTTGTTATAGGTTTTGATAATCGACAAACCATCATGGACAAACTACTGAGATTGCTATGGACTTTGTTAGAGTACAAGTCGAGCTTTCAAGATACTAGGAGTCGATGCATGGAACAAGTCGATGAAGCAAAAAGATTGAAAACAAATGAAGTTGTCATTTAGTCTTAATGTTATTTTGAGTTTTAATGTGTTTGATTTATTTATCGTCTTTAATAACTTGGCTTAAAGTTTTAAAGCGATTTCAAACACAAATTAAAACATTTTTCAAAACAATTGATTTTCATAAAATACCAAAATAATTGATTAAAATTTGCGCTGGAAATTTTCAGGAAAGAACCATACATTGATGTTACTGTAGCAATTTTCAGAGAGTTTCAGAATCGATTATCTGAGTTAAATAATCGATTATCTGAGTTAGATAGTCGAATATCTGAGCTAAATAATCGATTATCTGGGTTACCGTTAGGCTACAACGGATAGTTTTTGTTAATAATCGATTAGTTGATTGTAATAATCGATTATTTGGCAACGGGCAGAAGACTTCTTGCCCTTAAACTCTTGTTTTCTCAAATGGGAGTTAAGCCAAATTTTGCCAACGGTTATGTGAGGTTTTGGGGTTATAACTAGACCCTCTTAAACCTCATTTGAATACAACACTTCTTCCAAATCATAAGATTATATTGCTTCAAGTTTTCTTAAGTATTTGAGCTATATTGAGCTATTTTCTTAAAGGCTAAAGTTGTGTTCTTGTGCTAGAATTTTCTTCACTTCATCTACTCTTGAGAGAGTTGTAATTCTAGTGAAACTTGTGTTGTCATACATCTAAGGGAAGTTGTCCCTTGTTGTATTAAGGAAGAGAGTCTTCCTTGTTGTTCACGGAGCTTGTAAGGATACAAGTATTCGTGAGTGTAACGGTTGGCTAGGCACCCGCAAGTCTAACATTGCAAAGCTTGTGTGATCAAGTCTTTGTGGTTGTAACGGTTTGTTAAGTACCCGCAAGCT